>JAQPCC010000202.1:0-145847 GCA_028392965.1 Lindernia subracemosa | reverse complement strand
TCAATTCGCAAAGTATTTCAGTTCTCGAACCCTTTCTAACATTCGCGAAACTAGGATTCGTAAAGCTTTTAGCGAACTTACCAAACTCTCATATCGCGATCCACACTTAATTGTTTTTATCATCTGTTTCGCGAACCTTTACTTGAATTTTCTTAACGCACTCTCACTTTTCACTTCGCGACATAAAGACTTAGAAAATTTTTAACTAATGCGCGAACTCTCCACTTAAGAAATTTTCTAAGTATCAAACTCATGATTTAAATGGGCTGAACTGTTTTTGGGCCCAAAATCAAACATTGAATTTTTAAGCCCAAACACTTGAACAATTTTGAACTCTAACTTGTTTTCAGCTATTCAAATCATGTTACCTTCTGCTTCTTATTACTGTATAAACTAATGGTTACTCTCTCATCGCAGGTTTAACGAATCCAGGTGTTCGAAAAAAAAAAAAAAAAAAAAAAAAAAAAAAAAATATGAATACGACACCAACAGATCTGATTTACCCAACGTCCAAATGGGTCATTCCGAAGGACAATAACTTCCAACTCGACTTGGAAGTCTTCAAAGGGAAGGAACCCATTATTCCTGCGATATTGAGACACCATCACCTCTGGTACGCCTTCTCGGCCGCTGTACCAGTCCCTCCGTTTACCTTCAACAATTTTGGGGGACGCTGCAGACGAAGGTGGCACCAGACAATAGCTTTACTACGAAAAAGCAAACTCGCGGGCCAGACGGTCGAGGTCACCCGCGAATTAATCCGCCATGTTCTCCGCCTGCCCAGCCGACCGAGAATGAGTTTGAGGCTTCTGAGGATGAGCTTCTCGAGGACATTCAAAGAATGGGTTACTTCACGCCCGTCAAAGTCCTCTCTCAGATCCAACAATCCATGATCCCGCATCCATGGCGGACACTTTTTGCGCTTGTCAATAAGTGCTTCTCACCAAAGCACTCAGGGCACGACAGGTGCAACATCACAATACTGCGGATCTTCCACGGCATTGCCTTCAAAAAACGTAGATTATGCCAAGCTCATCATGATGGACCTCGACGACCAAATGATGCAGCGAACGAAGGGCAAGAAGAGAGAGAGTACCTGCCATATTCCAGGTGGTTCGGGCTAATGATCCACCACTTTATGCAATCACTGCCTGGGATACCAACCCGGCCCGCCGACGAATATGTCAACCCGCCAAAGCTCAGGTACCTTCAGAAGGGGAAGGTCGATGAGAAATACGCACGGCGGCCGATGCCCATCCCTTATCCCTCTTGTCACTGGCGGAGCAGCACATGATAGAAGACTACTGCCGCCAGTACAATGTATACGCCCCCATGGTTCGAGAAAACCCCCTCGAACCTAACCCGGGGCCTCCCAAACTGCCGATGAAGGTCCTAGAACCGGGCCGGAGGCAGCTTCCTCATCCATTCCTCAGTCATACACTCACCAACCAGCCATTCCATCAATTACCCAATCATCCACACTACCAACACCTGTCGAACAACAAATACCCGTTCGACAGCCCTCACCACCACTTATCACACCCATCCCACCACATCTCCTGTCAGCCGCGCATCGCCGATCCCGCCGACGTCGCGTGCTCTTCAACGACAAATGTTGAGCGACGTCTCCGACTCGGACGGCGAAGACGGGATGCCCATACTCCGCCCACCGTCCCACCACCCTCACGAGGCAGCCGTCGCCCGCTCCTCAACGCCAACACATGAGCGACGACTCCTCTGACGACGACGATGACAGCACGCTTATCCATAGACGTCGTCGTATTCCTCCAATCCCCACTCCACTACAAGCCGGGTCACCCCTTAGGATAGAAGACGCCGACATCGACCCAACGGCGCACACCACAAGCCTTAGCCATTCGGCCGGTTCCCAACAACCGGTCGTCTCAAAAATCCCCGACCCTCAACCATCACGTCCTCCGCCTGTCACCGAACAGGCCACAACGTCCATAGATGCGCACATGATTGAGGCGCTTCTAGGATTGGACGGAAGTCCCGATGACGACGACCCCACATCGTCCTCGTCAGAGGGCCACCGTCCGAACATCACGATCGGACGCGTGCCAACGGGACGCCTAAGTGGCCCCGGTGGTGAGAGCTCCACCTTCGCCCGTCTGTGTGACGTGGCCCTAACGACCGGAGCGGTCCTTCTTCGTGAGGAACCGCAAGGACAGGTCGGAAGTCCAGTGCCGCTCGAAGTCCCATTGATTTCCCGCGAAACTGGCCACCCAACCACTTCGGGGGTGCAAACGGAAGGCCTTCGTGGCTCCGGCGGTGATTCCCCGTACGTGACGGCGACAACCTGAACGGAGACTTGCCGAATTTCTCGAGCAAGTGGCTGTCCCGCGCATGCAGTCACTCATTACGACTGCGCCCCGGACAGAGGCAAAGCTCCAGTTGTCGATGAAACCCCGTCACGTTCCCCACTACCCCCACCTCCTCATCCGAACCCCCACACCATGCCACTGCTCGACCTATGGGACATCTTCACTGCCCGTCTCATAGGAGTGGACCCGAAGCCCCCGCGCTCGTGACGGTCCAAAAAATGCTGCTCGCGCAACAAAACATACCGTCGACAGATACGTGCCGAGACGACACCTCAACAATCCGAAGACGGCACGACGATCCTGACGACCAGGATCGCCGTGAGGGGGAGAAGCGTCAACGCCTATCCTCCTCCGGAGCATCTGTACGACGAAGCACACCATCACAGGGCAGAACAGCAGCAGGCCCTACAACACAAACCCAACAACCAACACGAAGAGGTTCTCGAGGAAGACAAGCGGCGCCAGGGCCGAACCAGACACTCTTCCTTGGCGAAGCAACGTCGACCTCGGAAATCCCTACACATACAGTCCAAAGAACTACCACCCCAAATCCTCCTTCCACCACCCACGAAGCCAGAAAAAGCCGAAGCCCACCTCTTTCGCCCTACATTGCTACACAACCGGACTTAGAGCCATTCAACCTCGAAGATTACCTCCAACCACACACTGAAGTGGAGGCGTACATTATGAACGAAGGATGGCTCAAAAGACCGGTTACAGAACAGTTCTCAAAGGCTATGTTTGATAACGCTCGACAGCTCCTAAGGAATGCAGAGGTTGAACTTGTCAGAATAGAAGACAAGGAGCTGGAAGAAGGGGAGGACTACGAAGCAGAAATCCCCGAACTTCCTGTTCTCTTGGAGCACGCCAACCGATGTACGACATGTACAACCCTCCGCCAAGAGAAACCCCGAAGATTCCGGAGCTCCCGTGGGAAAATGCCAAAATCGTGGCACCTTACCAGGAAGACTTTCGGAAACGAATATGGAGGAAACCCGAGCGTATCACCAAGCCTGATGAACTGGAGCTGAGTGGGATGACTCATCTGACGGGACGAAGGGCAAGATTCTATGTCCTAAGTCTGCGAATGATGATGAGTTTCAGAGGACGAGGCGACAATCTGGATCGCCTTCGAAAAGACGAATCAAGGAAGAAACTGATCAAAAGGGTGACGGGAGTCAGAGTCGAGTACTTCAACCAAATTCCCTATCCAGTTTACAAAGTTGAAAGGGAGGACGGGAAGGTTGAAGACATCAGCGAAGCGGACCTAATCTACATTAGACACCCTGATGTCGAGAGAATATTCTCGACGTACAGGTATCTAGGACAGCTGAAAAAGGACCCTGCTTTGAAGATAGGCCTTGCTACACTCAAAAGGTTCATGTTGCGCCAGATCAACTATAATGCTTCCCACGACCTTCAGATGGCACTGGAAAGCAATATGAAGAAAGTGAACCTCACAAAGCCTAACTTCGAAGTCCCGGATGACCCCAACATCTCTGAAGGAAACGTCTTTGAAGGTGAGGACCCCTCGATAGTCTACGTCAACTACAAAGGTGAGAAGAGATTGATGAAGACCTCGAGATCCCAAAGTTCTCCGACGGGACTCTTCTAATTATTTCAAGAAAGTTGACAAGGATTATCCAGGAGATGAGAAGAGAAGACCTCGATAGCCAGATGAAGTTCAGATTACTTCGAGGGAAGATCGATGAAAGACTGGCTCTTCGAAGGTGGTTACGTAACTACGAAGTCAAGCTCGGACTTCGAAGCTCTACGTACAAGACGGTGGACCCCAAGGACGGAGCATCCAAGCAGAAGACTTAAAAAGAACACAAAGGGGGAGATTGTTAGGATCATTTATTGTGTTCTTTATATCTTAGATGCTTCCGTCTTTAGTGTATTTAGGTCTTTGGTTTAGATGTTATTTGGGTTTGTAATTTACTTTATTATAAGTATTAGTTGTTTGGGCTAAATGGGTTTTGGGCTTGATGGGCTTTAATATACCAACTAATGTGGTATATAAAGACCCACCAAGCCCTAGTTTCAAAAGAGTTCCTTTTTGCAAGTATTGTGCCTCCTTGAACAAGCTAACCTAAACACTCTCAAGCTAAAATCATTCTAGGTTGCTTTCTTTGTTGCTTGCATTATATTAGATGAAAAGGGATTTACAAAAACCTTTCTATTTTGAACAGTGACTAACGAAAAGCTCAATTCGCGAACACTAAGTGGCGAAAATGTTTGGTTCGCGAACCCTCACAAAAAGTGGCGAAAAGCTTTGGTTCGCGAAAAACCTTTTTATTTTGAACAGTGACTAGCGAAAAGCTCAATTCGCGAACACTAAGTGGCGAAAAGTTTTGGTTCGCGAACCCTCACAAAAAGTGGCGAAAAGCTTGGTTCGCGAAAACCTCACAAAAAGTGGCGAAAAGCTTGATTCGCGAAATCCTCATTATTAGCCCGCGAAAACTTTTTCCTCTCACATACCGAAAACCTTAGGCCCACGAAAACTGATTTTTCGGCCCGCGAAAACTTTTTCCTCTCACAATTCGCAAAGTATCTGGCCCGCAAAAACTTAAAATGGCCCGCGAAAATGGTTTTCGGCCCGAAAACAAGAAATCATTCGAAAGTTAAGAACAATATACGAAAAACATGAGTTCTCAAATCTTCATATCTTCAACAAATTCCAGAGACTCATAACATAATTAAAACCCATATTTTGGGTTTTTAAACATCAATCACACACAGCATTTTATCGAACCAAAAACGATGGTGATCCTTCACCATAAATATAACAGCTAAAAATATCAGTTTTGGATTTGTAAGTTTCACCTACCTCACTTCCTAAGCAGTGTTTAAGCAGATTTTTGTTGATGAAGATTGGAAGGAGCTTTTGCCAAATTTCCTTCGTCTCTTTCTTCTTTTTTTTCTCGCCTTCTTCTCCTTTCTCTCTTGCTCCTCTTATTTATCTTCTAATGATGGTTTTTACTGCTTTTGTTCAACAGGTGATGAAGCATGGACGTGTTTTCCTCATGTCCTAAGCAACCATCATTTGGTCATTTAGACTTGGGCTTACTATTATTCTTCAGCCTATCAAAGTTTTCTTCTTTATCGGGCTTGGGCCCAATTATTATTTGGGCTCAATTTCAAGCCCGTCCAAACTTATCTTCACCAATTTCGAAGTCTTGCGAAATCCCCGTATTAAATTTTACGGGTATTACAATTGTGCCCAACTTTATAACCTTAAATATATGGGTCTAGGGCTGACAAACTTAATGCGATTCATTAACAAATCAGAACTAGATGATTTAGATGATGATAAACGAAAAAACAAACACAAGGCTGAAACCCCATTTGACTACAAGGAACTCAACAAAAGTTATTTCATAGAAAAATCCAAGTCAGAAGAACAAATTCAGACTTATTATGAGAATGTACTGAATCAAAATAATGAAGTCTCAACTATCACTCCCTATATTCCAGAAAAAGTCAAAAGAATTATTGAATTACATTCTCTTCTGGAATCAGAACGTAAAGAGTTTCGAGCTAAAATGGATAAGCTTTTACAGGAGAATTCATTTCTCAAATATTCCTTAGAAAAAGGCACAGCTACGATTCCTAATCCTATAACACTTGAACCTTTAAAAGAAATTTATTCTAAACAGGATAAGACAACTCAAATGACTAAACCTGTCAAACAGGAAAGAATAGATGAAGAAAAATCATTCTATATTCAGATGAACGAAAATGTCTCTAAGTCTATTCCTGGTAAGAAAAATTCTAAAGTCATTCCGAATTCAAAATTAAAGAAAGAAATTACTAAAGCCAAAAAGGCTAAAAAAGACAATTTTTATAAATTCTCAAGTAAAGCTGAAACGCCTAAATATAACAATTGTCTGAATAAAAATAAACTTTCAAAAAATCATTGTGCTGTGAATGATGTGATTCTTCAATGTAGGAAATACGATTCTTTTATACATTATTCTATTAATTCTATTAGCTCGTATTCTTACTTACAATATCCAGTCAAAGTCAAATCCGAAAAACATTTTATGCGACTGGCTCAAGAGAAAATATTCTCAAATAGCACACATTCACCGAATCTACATTCTCTCAACCATATAGGGATAATCAAGTATGGACTCCAAAATTGCAAATGACAATAAGTAGTCCAAAACGGATTTGGATTCCTAAGTTAAAGACTACTTTACATGATGATTTCATACTTGATCCTATTATGTCTAAATGTTATCTGCTAATAAGGGAGGACCCGTCCAAAAGTGGGTACCAAAGTCCCGATAACTTGTTTTGTAGGTTCCCGATCATACATGGTAACTTGACTATGACTGCTCCACATATATGGTCGGTATGCGATGATGAGCAGTCACACACGTTCCCAATCATGCGTGGCAATAGATGATGGCTGCTCCACATGCATGGTTGGTATGAGACAAGAGCAACCATATACAATTCCCAATTATGCGTAGGTCGGGTTGCTTCACACGCATAATCGGTACGAGCTGAAAGCAACCACCATTGTAGGTCTCAGATTCACTCAAATATAGTTAACACACAATTAGGTTTGACATACCTCAACCTTAGATAGCGCGCGGAAGCAGCAGTGGATAGTTTGGAGGCAATCGATCAGCGAATTCTTCAAGCTTTATCGCAAATCCTTCCTTATCTTTGTGATTGGAACGACTGGACTGAGATTCAAGCTTGATTGTGTTGTTGTGAAGTGCGTGAGTGAAGTGAGTGTGAAGAGAGCTTTTGGGTCTATTTTTGTTATTCACACTCTATTGAATTGAATGAATGAGTTACACGTCAATTGTAAGCGGGACTTCTATATACCCTTACAAGTTTGGGTATATTTACAATTAAGTCCCTAAACTAATGGAAATTCAAACTCAAAGGACAAGTTCAAATGAACACAAATACATATTCTAACAATCTCCCCCGTGTGTTCAATTCTTGAAAGCTCACGTCCTTTGGGTTCGATAGAAGCTCTTTCTGAATCCTAGGGTGTGTTCATACTGCCTTAGGATTCTCCTGAAATCGAGTTGTCCTTCAAGCAACTCGATCGCGTCTTGGGCGAGAATTTGATCTTCCAACTGTTCGTCTGTTGCTTCCATCAGAACCAGAGGTGCCACTTTTGGAAGAAGGCCGTCTCGGACATGCTTAATCGTTCCATCGCAGAATTTGTGCAATTCTGGCATGAGGATTATCCGAGGCTGTCCTTCGTGGTTGCGGTAGGTGACACCCATGTATGGATCATTGAATATATAGAACGTTGGAAAGTTCTCAAGTTCTGTGCCTTGAAGGTTAGGCTTTGTCAGGTTGACTTTCTTCATATTGTTCTCTAAGCCCATTTGAAAGTCTTGAGCGGTGTAATACTTGACTTGTCTTGTCATGAATCTCTTTAGCGCAATGAATCCCAGCTTGTACCGAAAGTGTCTGAGCGTAAACTTTCTGTAGCAGCAGTACATCTGGTAGACATCATTGGGTTCAAGCAAGTCCAAGTCAGCTTCTGACACCTTTTCCTTCGAGCCATCTCGCCTTTCGATCTCGAATACTGGATACTGAGTTCGGCCCACATTGTGATGTTTACTTCGATAATGTCCTTCAAGGGCGCTTTGTTTCTCATTTTCTCCTTGGCTTGTTATCTTCTGTTTGTTCGTCTCACGTCGTGGTATGGCAGACATATTTCTAAGCATATATGCATGTCCTGCCTGTCTTAAACCCGTGAGATTAGCTAGCCCTCGAAGATTCAGCTCATCCAGATTCTTGATCTTGTCCTCCCTTCGAAACATTTTTTGTCTGATTTCCTCCAGGAAAGGCACCAAAATTCGTATGTTTTCCCACGGAGCGTCGTTCCTTGCTTCAACAGGGTCTTCTACCCTTTGATTGATAATATTCGTAAGCTCCCGTGGTTCTTGGTTGTGATCCTCGCCATCCTGGAGTTCTTCTCTTCCCAGAGTGCAGATATCTGTGGTTGAGTCTTGAATGAATTTTCTGATGGCTTCAAAGCGTTCTTTAGCCTCTTCCACAGTCTCTGACAAAACTCTTCGCTCGGTTGATATGTATAGATCCACTTCTTCGTGTGGATCCACTCTGACTTCAGGAGCGAGAGGTCTCTGGATGGATGAAGGGAGGAATCTTTGGACTTTTGTGGGAGTTGTTGGAGGTAATGTAGTTGTGGTGGTGGTGTTTTTTGTTTGGGTATTTGGTGGTGGTGGGGTGTTTGTTGTGAAGGTTGGGAGGAAGAAGGTCCAGCTTCTTGCTCATGTTGTGTGCTGGTGCTTGCTGTCCGTTGACGTTTCTCCCCCGCAGGACGATCGTCGGGATCACGATCGTCATGACGCCTTTTGAAGGTTCGGGCAGCAGCACGGCAGTTCTGCGGGAATTGGATGCAGTCTGCCAGTTGAGCAAGGGCTGTGTGAGAGAGGGTTCAGTGAGGAGCCGGGATAGAAGGATATCCACGAGCTCTGGGATGGGAACGGTGGCTGGGTTTATGAGGTGGGGTGGAGGTGGTGAAGAAGGAGAGGAAGGTAACTCAGTCAGAACCACAGAGCTTTGCGGTTCTTTGCCCTTCGTCCCGATTGCGGCCGCAATTTCGGATCGAAATTGTTGGACCAGGCGGCTTTCGAGACGATTTAGAGCCGACTGAGTTACATAGGGTGATAACCTACCGGGGCTACTTAAGCGCTCCGTTGTCACGATGGTGGAGAAGGTTTCCACCATGTGGCCTGCGGTCACGGCTTGCGTAGGGACCGGTGTAGCAGGACTTCCAGCCTGACATTGTGGTATCGCAATGGAACACTTCGGCTGTTGTTGCAAGGTCACGAAGACCTGCTGGAAGACCGGGGCCACTTGGGCTCACCGTTGACAACACTTCGGAAACAAATTCTGAAGGTTGGCCTGAAGTCATCGCTGTTGTGATGTTGGCGATGTCAGGACTTCCTCCCGATCCTAGAATTTCCTCAATTAAGGAAGATTCTACGAGAGTTCCGATCGGGTCGGTGCCCGATGTAGAAAGGGGTGTATGTGTCCTTACAAAAGGGAAAAATATATGGGTGGGGGACACTACACTCGACGTGATCAAAAGAGGGGCGGTGGTGTGGGGCTGGGTACCACCTACTTCAATATCTCCTACCTCAGAATGAGGTAGTGATAGCATATGCGCTTCCCCGTGAATGTGTGAAACTTCTGTCTGTTGGGAGACAGAAGAGTGGGTTTCAGCTGGTTGTGCATGCGTCATCGGGCTTGTCGTGACGACTTCTACCCGGGAACTGTCAATGACAGTTCCTGCACCTATTGGGGTAGCCCTAGGTAATGTTTGTGAGGTGATTGGAAGTTGTTCACTCAAGACTGTTTCACTCTCACTCACATGGCTTGAAGCTCCTTGGTTAGGATCAACGGGGTTGAGCTGATCCATGGGAGCAGGGAGGGATGAACGGTAAGAGGCAGCCAATGTGGGGTCCGCCAGCTGCAGTAGATGCTCGGGTATTACCATCGGGCGTAGATTTGGATCAACCTTCGCCTTGTGGAAGTACTTGATGATGGGCGAGGTGTAGTCCTCACATGGCTGTTGGTTTGGGATTCGTTCGATGGAGTCCATAAATCTTCTGATAAGGACGGGGAACCATCGAACGAAAGGGACGTATTTTGGTTTATTTGTGCGGTCTCTGGTGTGGATTTGGTCGGCTATTTCGGTCATGATGAGATCCGCAAAATCATAAGATTTGTTGAATACGATCCCGTGGAAGAAGCGGAGAATTGAAAGGTTGCATTTGTCTAGGCCAGCGTGTTTAGGGGATAGACATTTATTCACGCCGAGAAGAGAGTCTTCCAAGGATGAGGCAGTTTGTTTGTTTGGAAGTCATGAACCTTTGTAAGTGGTGAGGCATGTCCGAGACGGATCATGTCTTGAAGGATCTGAGGTTCAGAGCAAAAGGGGTCAAACTGCTCAAGTTGTGGAAGATCAAGAAAAGTGCGAAGAATATTTTTGTTGATGATAATGCGGGTGGTATGGAGATAGGACTCGAAATGCATAGAATTGTCTTCGTCATCGAATTTTGGATGCATTTCGGACCAGAATTGTTGGAGATATACGACTGGAATGGTGGCTATTTTATTGAAGCAGGACCATAAAGGATGATTTTTAAGGATGGATATGATGATTGGGTCAGGTCCTTTATAAGTGTTTGGGTTGAGTTGGAAATTGTTGTCCTTAATCTCTAACCAGCTTGGTCGATTATGTAAGTAAGATGCCACGGTTGACATTGATCTGCAAAAAAAATATGAGGATCATTAGTTATGATCATACACGCAACTCAGGAATGAGTTACTCTGTTTTTAGCCCTGTTTTGCACTCTGTTTTGTAAGAGTAATCCCCTGTTTTATAATATCTCAACGAAAAATATTCTAAGTCTTTTAGCGAAAAGTGTAAGAGGTGGCGAAAACTTTCATAAGTGGCGAAAAGTCTTTTTGCTGATTAAAGGTTTTCGCTAGAAAAAGGTAGCGAGAAGTTGAAAGGTTCTCGCTGAAAAGTACTTTTCGCTGGAATAGTTAGCGAAAAATGAAAGTTTTTTTTTTTTTTTTTGGAATAAAGTTCGCTGATAAAACTTTTTGCTTGAATAGTTTTCGCTGATAAAACTTTTCGCTTGATAAAACTTTTCGCTTGAATAGTTTAGCGAAAAGTGAAAGGTTTTCGCTAAAAAATTTTGGCTTATAAAACTTTTCGCTGATAAAACTTTTCGCTTGAATAGTTAGCGAAAAGTAAAAGGTTTTCGCTAAAAAAAAATCTTGGCTTATAAAACTTTTCGCTGATGAAAACTTTTCGCTGGAACAGTTAGCGAAAAGTGAACGGTTTTCGCCACATAATCTGGGAAAATCTGTTGTTTAATAACAGCAAAAACAGCGATTGAAGATAATGAAAGCGGTAAAATCATAAGTGTTCAAGCATTTTGTGAACTAACAGAGTCGTGGATCAGCACAGAGAGCATTTGAGAGAGCATTTAAACCCAAAAAAAATAGTGAGATGACATACCAAAATCATGAAAAACACAGTGTAAGCAAATGACGAATTAGCATAATGAAAACAGAAATGCTTACGTAAATGATGAGAATATCTGAAAGCTGGATTGATTTTGGTGATAAATCGACGAAATTAGAGAGAAGAAAAAAAATTAGGGTTATTTGAGAGAGAAGATGAACAGTAAAAGGGAATGTTAGCGAAAACGGTGAAAGTAAAATTTTAAAAACTTTTCGTTGTTAAAAAGGTTTTCGCTGAAAACAGGAAAATTAATCCCTTTTCGCTGTCAAATTCAGTAGAAGGTCAGGAATTTATGTGCTCTTGCAATTGAGTCCAAAAAAATTGTTTTTTTTTTTTTTTTTTTTTTTTTTTTTTTTAACAAACAGTTTGAGAGTAAAGTATTTTCTCATTAAGAGACTAAAGAAAATTAAGAACTCCCCCGGAAAATATGCATAGTAAATTTTCATGAACTCCCCCGTAACATGTGCATGAGTACCAAGAATATATAGAGTGCTAATCATATTTTAGTGGGAAAAATTGAGCATCCTAATTTTGCTACTAAGAATTGAAATCGTTTTTCATCTAAAGGTTTAGTAAAAATATCAGCAATTTGCAATTCTGTAGGAACAAAATTAAGTTCAATATTACCTTTTTCCACATGATCTTTAAGAAAATGATAACGTAAGTCTATATGCTTAGTACGTGAATGATGAACAGGATTGCATGAAATAGCTATAGCACTTTTAGAATCACTGAAGATAGGTACTTTATGTAAATCAAACCCGTAGTCGCGTAGTTGCGTCTTCATCCACAGAATTTGTGAACAACAACTAGCGGCGGCAACATATTCTGCCTCCGCCGTAGAAGTTGATACACAATTCTGCTTCTTAGATGACCAACTGACTAGGTTGTCACCTAGAAATTGAGCGGCTCCGGAAGTGCTTTTTCTATCCATCCGACAACCTGCAAAGTCAGCATCTGTATATCCAACTAGATTAAAATCAGTGTTAGTTGGGTACCAAAGTCCTAGATTCGGAGTGCCCTTAAGATATCTAAGTATCCTTTTCACAGCAGCTTGATGTGATTCCTTTGGA
Organism: Lindernia subracemosa; assembly: GCA_028392965.1. Classification (NCBI taxonomy): domain Eukaryota; kingdom Viridiplantae; phylum Streptophyta; class Magnoliopsida; order Lamiales; family Linderniaceae; genus Vandellia; species Vandellia subracemosa. The sequence continues at coordinate 133,380 of JAQPCC010000202.1, read as the reverse complement.
TTCGATTGATATCTAGCACACAAGCATGTGGAGAACATTATATCTGGTCTACTAGATGTAAGGTAGAGAAGAGATCCTATGATTCCTCTATAAGTAGTACTATCTACAGATTTGCCTGATTGATCAGAATCTAGCTTACAAGTAGTACTCATAGGGGTAGGCATAGGGGAACATTTTTCCATATCATATTTTCTAAGTAGGTCATGTATATATTTAGATTGGCTAATGAAAATTCCATTTGAGAGTTGTTTGACTTGAAGCCCGAGAAAGAAATTCATCTCTCCCATCATACTCATTTCAAATTTCGTAGTCATTAATTTGCCAAACTTTTGCAAAGACTAGGATTGGTTGACCCAAATATGATATCATCTACATAAATTTGAATAAGCAGTAAATCTGAACCATGTCGCTTTGTGAATAAGGTAGTATCAATAGAGCCTCTAGTAAATCCTGAATTAACTAGGAATTTAGATAGAACCTCATACCATGCTCGAGGAGCTTGTTTGAGGCCGTATAAGGCTTTGTCAAGTTTATAGACATGATTTGGATACTTGGGATCTATAAAACCGTCAGGCTGGGATACATAGACTTCTTCTTGAAGTATGCCATTTAAGAAAGCAGTTTTAACGTCCATTTGAAAGACGACAAAATTCTTATGTGCGGCAAACGCAAGAAAAAGTCGAATCGCTTCTATTCTAGCGACGGGAGCATATGTCTCATCGTAATCTATCCCTTCTTGTTGATTGTAGCCTTTAGCCACTAATCGAGCCTTATTCCGAATGATTATCCCATTTTCATCACGCTTATTCTTAAAATCCATCTAGTGCCGACAATAGTTTTTCCTAATGGTTTTGATACTAGAGTCCAAACCTTTAAACGTTCAAATTGGTTTAACTCTTCTTGCATTGCTGTTACCCAATTTGAGTCTTGTAAAGCTTCGGAGGTTTTGGTCGGCTCTATTTGACTAAGATAGCAAGAGTAAAGACACTCATTTGCGGTTGATGATCTTGTTCGTACACTATTGGATGCATCTCCTATAATTTGAGATGACGGATGAGATCTTATCCATTTTGGTTCTTGGGTAAGGGAAGTAGATATTTCTTCAACAGGTTCTTCATTTTGAATATTTGGGGAGTCTTGACTATTTTCAAGTACTGTAAAATTTTGAGTATTATTATTGTCAAGGGATGAATCATTTGGGTTTGAAGAAATAAGCTCTTCAGAAGAGTCTAAAGGAATTATAGGAATGGTAAGAGGAATTTCTTCACAAGAAGTAGTGTGTGATTCACAATTATTAGTGGATGGAGTATTAGATTCATTTGACGTAGAAGGTTCGTCTTCCTCAAGTACATGAGATGAAGAAGGACAAGAAGTTTTATATATGCTTTCAAATAGAGAATCTAACTCAAATAAAGCTTCTTGTTCTAAATGCGATTTAGAATCAGCAATATGATGACTATTTGTCATCGGCGTTGTAGGAACGGGTTCTAATCGGTCTTGATTAGAAGCCATTACGGGTGGAAGTACGGGTTTTGAACCGTTGTGTTCAAAAGCCATTGAGGGTGATGTTTCTTCAAAAGTAACATTGATACTCTCTATTATGGATCTTTTATCTGGACGATAAATCCTATAAGCTTTTGATTCGGAAGAATATCCTACAAAAATTCCTTTTGTAGCTTTTGGATCTAATTTACTTCTCTCATTGTCTATTTTGATAAAACAAGGACACCCAAAGACTTTGAGGAAGGAAATATTAGGAACTCGATGATTTATTAATTCATATGGTGTTTTTCCAAATCGCTTGTGTATGGTTGTGCGATTTTGGGTAAAACATGCTGTATTAACAGCTTCGGCCCATAAGAAATGAGGTAGTCTAGCGAAGATAAGCATAGTGCGAGCAGCTTCTACTAGAGTCCAATTTCGTCTTTCGACTACCCCGTTTTGTTCGGGTGTTCGAGGGGCTGAAAATTGTTGTGAAATACCTAGGGATTCATAAAATATTTTTAATTCCTTATTTTTAAATTCTGTCCCATTATCAGTGCGTATCACTTGAATTGTACTCTGAAGTAAATTCTGAGTGATTTTCACAAATGTTTTAATTAGTTCGGCTGTTTCATCTTTTGTACGAAGAAATCTGACCCATGTATATCGTGAAAAATCATCGACAATGACAAGAATATACTTCCTACCACTTATACTTTGAGTTCGGATGGGTCCGCAGAGATCCATATGAATTAATTCTAGTGGTTTGGAAGAGGAGGGAAATTGTTTGATTTTGTGTGATGACTTTTTCATCTTTCCTATCTCACAAGCAGGACATAAGTGATCTTTATAAAATTTTATCTTTGGTAGACCTATTGCTAACTGATCTTTTTGTAACTTGTTTATAGCTTGAAAGTTTAAATGAGATAGTCTTTGATGCCAAAGATGGTTTTGATTAAGTGATGAATTAGTCATCAAGCAAATTTCAGCTGAAGGATTGATTGTTTTCAAATCTAAAGTGTATAGATTTGATTTCCTTGTTCCAAGGAGTAGTGTTTCTCCTAGGGAATTGTTAATCCTATATTGGTTAGTGCTAAATATGACCTTAAGTCCTTTATCACATAATTGGCCTATGCTAAACAAGTTGTAGGATACTCCTTCAACGTATGATATGTCATCTATTGTTAGATTTTTGTGGATAATGCTTCCGTATCCCAAAATAGAGGAGTAATTATTGTTTCCGAAACGTACCTTACCCCCGTAGCATTCAGTGTAGTTGCTCAACAGCGATTTATTTCCGGTCATGTGTGTGGAGCAACCCGAGTCAAGATACCACACATGACGGATCTGCGAATGATGATTCTATGATAAGCGTAGATCCCATAGAAACATGGGATTGATAGGAACAGCAGAAAAATTATAGTAAATAATGTTTGATTCACTGATTTCGGAAGTATCATCGGTATTTTCTGAAATTTGATCATTTCCTTTCGAAATCTTACCGATGTTTTCCAAATTGTGATCATACGATTCGTGTTCTATTTGTGGTTTTGGTAGCCATTCCTTCTTTGTTTTTGGCATCATATTATGATTCGGTTTTGGCATCCATTTTTGGATGTTTTCTTGTTTTGGAATATGTTTTCTTTTAGGAATCCATTCTATGATAGGTTTAGGAGACTTATTTGTTTTTATTACCCATTTATAAGTAGTTTTCTTAGACGGTTTTGACTTTGGAATCCATTTTTGAGTATGGATGTTTAGTTTAAGAGCCGTCTGAGAATTTTTGTTTGATATGAGTTGGGTATTTGGAATTTTATTTAATTTGATCGAGGAACGTATATCATGTGATGTATTCCTGCACTTCTTTTCATAATAGGCTTTGACACGACCTTTATTAGCAACAGTACTCATATGTAACAAATCTTTGGACATTGTTGTGACAGAGATATTTGAATGTAAAACTGGAAATTTAAGATTTCTTTTTGTCTGTATTTGTGCGCTTGGTGAGTCATTTGTTGCGTTTAGTTTTTGTCCTGTCGAAATAAATGAGGAGGAGTTAGTGGAAATTTCTAGCTTAGGAGCTATAGATGTTTCTTTTAATGTGGAAATTTCTTTTAATAGACTTGCTTTTTCCTCTTTAAACTTTTGACGTTCAAGTTCTAATTTTGAGTTTAATTCATCAAGTTTTTGGATCATAGGTGGCATATATATTGAAGAATTATTATTATTTTCAGTATTATTTTGAGCATTCTCTTGTAATAAAAACTGATTAGTAAAAATTGAATCATCTTTATCTGACAAAGGAATTTTTCTTGTTTTGTAGCTTTTATTTAATGCATCATAATCAAGTTGAGTTTGACCATGGTCATTAATTTGGTTTTTCGTTTAACATCTTCGAGGTCAAGAACTTCTTTGTTGTTTACAAATGTTACTAGTTCTTTAACGTTGAGATTTAGATGTTCAATGTTATGGAGAGGATTTTCATTTTTATATTCATAGCCTAAACCTAAGTATTTTTCCTTTCTAGGTATAAATCCTAGGCCTTTTCGAGGATCATAAAATCTAACATCTTGTGGTTGACTTAGAAATATAGTTCTATCTGTATGCCCTCGTTTTGTTATTATGTCTTCAAGGCTTTTGATTTTTGAATATAATTGTTTTCGTTCTTTTGTTAGAACTTCATATTTGCCCTTTAGTTCTAGATTTTCTTCTTTTAAGGATATTATTATGTTGTTTTGTTCATTATTTTTGGATATATGATCTTCTAATTCAAGTATCAACTTTTGATGTTTTTCTTCTAACAATTGATTTTTAATTTCTAATTTTGATTCCATTAGAAGATGTTTCTTTAGTACCTTTTCGTTATTAACTAGTTTATTTTCTAGTTCTTTAGTTGTTTTTCTTTCCTTTTGTATTGATTTTAATTTTACTTGTAAAGCTAAAATATGATGAGTAAGCTTAGAGTTAGAGTTACTTACTTCATTTTCGTCCGCAGATGAGGAGGAGTCAGGTTCGTTGTGCTCTTCATTGTTGTCATCGCTTTCTTCAATTTTTGCCATGAGAGCTAAATTTTCATCATCGCTCTCAGTAGTGTCTTCTAGCCAATGATCTTGTTCGGCCATAAGTGCTACACCGGCTTCTTTTTGTTTCGATAGTTGAAGTTTTTTGGTGTAGTATTGAGTATTCTTCCTCTTTGGTGCACGGCACTCATTAGCAAAGTGGCCTGCCTTACCGCAGTTGAAGCATTTTTGAATTTCAGAAGTTGTTCTTGCTTCGGAAGATTCTCCTTTGTTTCCTTTGAATTTGGAAGTAGAGGTTCGTTGGCCGTTTGATGAAGAAGGAAATTTCTTCTTATAGAATTTCTTATTGACCATTTTGGTGAGAAGAGCTAGCTGTTTTTGTAGATCCTTGATTTCTGGGTCCGAATCTGAGTCTTGGTTTTCTTCTTCTGAAGAGGAAGATATGACCACCTTTTTGGAGACTTTAGATGTTTTCTTTTGTTTCTCTAAAAAGAGGGCAACAGATTCGGTTGCTTCTTCCTTCTCTCTTGCTTCCTTTTTAAGTTCATTCACATCTTCAATGTGTTGAGAGAGATTATCGAAAATTGCATGAATGTTCGGTCTTTATTTTGTCTAATGTGCGTGGCTAGCTTCTTCCATTCTGGTAGAAGAGAGGACAGAAATCGAATGTTGATCTCCATGTTGGTCTTATGAACATTAATTTTCCTCATTTCATTGATAAGGGTGAGGAATCTTTGATAAGTGTCATGAAGATCTTCTCCAATCTTGGCTTTAAAAGAGTCATACGCAGTTAAAGTACTAGCTTTCTTTGCCTTGACTCCTATTTCTGTCCCATGCATCATCTTTGCTATTTCATCCCACATTTCTTTTGCAGTTGTCATGCTATCAATTTGCATGTAGATGTCGTTTGGGATGGCTTGCAAGAGATAGTTTTTGGCTTGATAATCAGCTCTAGCTCTAATTTTCTCAATCTCAGAGTATTCATCAGATGTTTTTAAGACCTTGGTTGGAAGAATTGGTGGATCATGAGTGGGATCTCCTGCTATAAATTTCCAGAACAGGGCTGGGCCTTCTTGCAAAGAAGAGATCATTCCACTTGATTGATCTTTACTTTCTAGAAAATTGAGGAATCTTTTCTTCCATACATTGTGTTCTCCCCTTCTAAGAATAGGAGGTCTAAGATCGTTTCCTAAGGAATAAGTATCCATTCTATGATCGTCTTGTTAGGATTGATTGGTCTGAAAGAAAAAAAATTGGATTGAGTTTTAAAAATGACTGATTTATGCATTATACTGAAAGAAAAGTGTAATACTCGAGTCCTCAAATATCTCGATTGGCCAATATATTTCATGCATTATACTGGCTAACTAATATGAATTATGTGTTTGGTTATATGCATAATTCATATGAGTCTTAGGTGTTGCATATGAGGTGCATTTTTATATGTTGCATACTTGATGTGATTTATTTGGCTAATATAAGACTCTAATATTTGACATCATTCTAGGAATAAATAAAATAAATAAATTACATAAATAATAATAATATAAATAAATAAATTATTTAGGAATCTTTATCTGATTTGTTGAGTCGGTGTTGTAATAAGACGTGTTAATCGCTAGAATGCGACTAATTACACGTGTATAATTACTCCATTTTTAGAACATTTTGGTAAGGAGGTATTGGTAATTTTTATCAAAATATTATTTATTCTTCTGCAATTTATAAAGAAAAAGGGTATAAACCGTAGTTTTACCGTCCTTAGTTGCAATTTAGTAACTTAATGCTTAAGGAAATCATTCACCGCCTTGAACCTATTCTAACTCTTCTCTAAACCCTTAGCCACGAAAGTTAAACAAGTTAAAAGCCCTCTCACCATCTCAGAACTGAGAGAACAAAAAAAAAGAAGAACAAGAAAAAGAAAAGGGCTAGAAATGCAAACTAGTGTTGGAAGTCTTGTTTTACTCAAGTGTCATTTATAATCAAGGTTCTCAATACTCTTTTGGTAAGTAACACTAACTTAAATCAGTTTTAATAAGATATGAATTCCTAGAGCATACGGGAATGCTAAAGCTATTATTATCTCCGCATCTCTTTTAAAATCGAATAGGTGTTCGGGGAAAGCAGCTGCTATAAGCTACGAGCCTAGGACTGAACTAGGAGAGGACATACTGTAATATATAATAGCCGGAGTTACAGGTAAGTGAAAATCCAACTACGACGCATGGACATAGTATTCGGTTTTTATAATATACATGCTTCGATGTTTCGATGATTTTATGTGAAGGTGTTATATTTGTTTGATTGATATTTGCATATGAGCTATATGAATTCATGAGCATACCATTCACGGCATATACATATGCATGCATATTATTGGGTGTTGTTGAGTGTTGGCATGCATAGTCGTAATCGCCGGGGAGCGATGTATATGTGCCGATTATTGGCATGCAGTTGAGGTGTATGTGGTTATTACTAGTGCACCATCGACGGAAGGGGCGACCTAGGGTATGTGACCCTAGTGTAGGCTACCCAGAGTAGGCTACCGTCATATGTTGAGGCAGAAGGGGCGACCTAGGGAGACCTAGCGTAGGCTACCTGGAGTGGGCCACTGCCATATTATTGATGCGGTAGGAGCGACCTGGACGGGGCGACCTGGATGGGGCGACCTAGGGAAACCTAGCGTAGGCTACCAGCGTGGGCTACCAGCGTAGGCGAGCGCGACAGAAGGGGCGACCTGGGAAGGAGCGACCTAGTATTGGCTACCCAGAGTGGGCCACTGTCAGATGGTTTATTGAGCTCTTGGTGGTGCATAGTATTTTAGCCACGGGCCCAGACAGAGGAAGAGAGAGATGATTCATTTTGAGATGTCGAGTCACATGTAGTTTATGCATATGATGAGGATTTGCATATTCACGAGCATGCATGATTTTTACTTACTGAGCTTCTAGCTCATATAGTTCATGCGTTGTAGGTGAGCGAGATGACATTGCTTGAGTGACTTAGATGGCGAGGCTGGTCGTTGGAGCTTCCACGGGCTTTTGAGGTGGACTGTACATGGATGACGACCTGTGTGGCGGGCTAGTCTCTTTTGCTGCATCTGATGTGTATGTTTTGGTTGTGTGTGATCGTGAGGTTGTGTAAATTTGTCTTGACGTATGGTTTTGTTTGAGTCTACGTATATCTTGTGTTGGTCGAGTCAGGATGTGTATGTGGGATTCGTGATTAGTTGGTGCTTGTCTTGTTGAGACGTTATTTGGTTTTATGATGCTCGTGATGTGAGTATCTTTTGATTTACTTCAGGGGTTTTTGACGAGTTTTAAACGAAACTCACGCAATTTATTTTCTCGAGTTAGTGTCATTAGGGTCGTTTTGGTCGTGTGTGGGGTGGTCGCCACAGTTTGGTATCAGAGCCACGGTTACAGGTTCTGTAGACTATCCATGTACAGGAACTCAAAAGTGTGGAAGCGCAGCCTTGCTCGTAAGTTTTATGATATTGCGTGAATAATTTTCTGTTGCATGAATTTATTGGCCATATTATTCGAAAAGGGTTAACAGGGTAAAGTGTGAGCATCATGGTACGTACTAGAGGTGAAAGCAGCGGAGGAAGTAGTCAGGGTAGGGAGACTGTGAACCCTACTGATGAGCGAGATACTGCCATTATCCGACTTACTAAACTTGTTCAACGTCAATCCGAGCAAATTCAAGAGTTGATCCAACAGCGGAATTCAAATGAGCAGCAGAATCCATCTAAAGCTGAAAGGGTAGAGATCATTGGTGAAAGATTTCGAAAACTCAATCCGCCAGTTTTCGAAGATGCTATTGACCCAACAGCTGCCGAGGACTGGCTTAGAACCCTTGAAAATATGTTCCAGTACAGCCGAGTTCCCGAGCAAGACAAAGTCCTCTTGCTACTTTTATGCTTCGGGGTAGTGCGGGGCATTGGTGGGACACAATGAAAGCCATCGAAAATCAAATCACGATGACTTGGGAACGCTTCAAAGAAATCTTCCGAAACAAATACTTCACAGCCCCTGTGCGTGCTATGAGGATGAATGAATTCATAAACTTACGACAGGGAGCCATGGCAGTTGCAGAGTACATTCGCAAATTTGAGCAGCTATCGAGGTTCGCAACACATATGGTGAGTACTGACGCCCTGAAAGTGGAGCGATTTCTTGAAGGCCTGAAACCGGAACTTTACCGAGATGTCAACATGGCTGGTATTCAAGGAATCACGTACGCTCAAGTTGCGGAAAGGGCATTAGTTGCGGAGCAAGCTGAGATGAGAATTGTACGTGCCGAAGAAGCAAAACGCAAATTTGTGCAAGGTCAAAAATGGGCCGAAGGCGACAGAAAGAGGCAGTTCGTAGTCAAAGGCCAGAAACTGAATTTTCAAGGAAGGCCTGGACCTCAGCGATGGGAGCCGAACACAAAGCCGAATCCAAATCAGGAGAGATCCCAAATCCCGATGCCCATATGCCCAAGGTGCGGACGTCAACACACCGGCAACTGTTTCACCCAAACTATCAAGTGCTTCATATGCGGGAAATTGGGTCACATCGCAAGAACATGTCCGGCAAAGCCACAGACAGTACCTGCTAGAGTTTTCACCATTACGAGCGATGAAGCAGAGGCTAATCCATCAGTGGTGACAGGTACACTCTCTATATACAATGTTCCGACATCCATACTAATAGATTCGGGAGCCACGCATTCATTTGCATCATCTAAGTACATAACGAGGCTCGGTATAACACCTCTTCTATCCAAGCTCAATTACAATGTGACGATTCCTCATGGAGCTTCAACCCAGACAAATCAGATTCTTCAAGAGTGTGCGGTACCGATTGAAGATAGGAAATTATATGCTGATCTGATCGTAATCCCAATGAATGATTACGATATCATCCTTGGTATGGATTGGTTATCGAAGTATGGAGCAGTGATTGACTGCAACAAAAAGATTGTTACTTTCCATTTACCGGGAGCAAAGCCTTTTTCTTTCTCGGGAGTTGCAAATGGCAGCAGGATTTCGAAAATATCAGCGTTAAAGGCTCAACGATTGATAGATGTTGGTTGTGAAGCTTATCTCATTTATGCAATAAAAGCAGAGGAACAACCTCAACCCGATCTTAGTAAAGTACCTGTTGTGAAGGACTATCAAGACGTATTTCCTGATGATCTTTCTAGATTACCACCTGGCAGGGAGATAGAATTTTCGATTGAACTACCTCCGGGTACACCTCCAATTTCAAAAGCTCCATATCGAATGGCTCCGACCGAGCTGAAAGAATTGAAGATACAGCTACAAGATCTACTCGATAAAAGTTTTATTCAACCCAGTTTTTCACCATGGGGCGCACCAGTTCTATTTGTACGAAAGAAGGATGGATCAATGAGACTCTGCATTGATTACCGAGAGTTGAACAAGGTTACCATAAAAAATAAATATCCTTTGCCTCGAATTGATGATCTTTTCGATCAACTCCAAGGTGCAGCTGTATTCTCGAAGATCGATCTACGTTCAGGTTATCATCAGTTAAAGATAAAGGTGGAGGACATTCCGAAGACGGCGTTCAGCACTCGATATGGACACTACGAGTTTCTAGTGATGCCATTTGGGTTGACTAATGCACCTGCTGCGTTCATGGATTTGATGAATCGTGTCTTCAAGGAGATTCTTGATAAGTTCGTTATCGTGTTTATCGATGATATTCTCATTTATTCCAAGACAAGGGAGGAACACGAAATACACTTGAAGATCGTATTGGAGATATTAAGAAAGAAACAACTCTATGCAAAATTCAAGAAATGTGAGTTTTGGCTAGATAGAGTTGTGTTCTTAGGACATGTTATTTCTGGAGCAGGAATATCAGTAGACCCAAGCAAAGTTGAAGTAATCAATAATTGGCCCCAACCAATAAATCCTTCAGAGGTGCGGAGTTTTCTTGGCTTAGCGGGATATTATCGCAGATTCATTGAGGGATTCTCAAAAATCGCTTCGTCATTGACAAAGTTGACTCGGAAGAATATTCCATTTCAATGGACCGATTCGTGTGAATGGAGTTTTCAGGAGTTGAAGAAGCGACTTACTTCGACACCTGTCTTGACAATTCCAACTGGAAGCGGGGGTTTTTCAGTATACAGCGATGCATCGAAGAACGGCTTAGGTTGTGTATTGATGCAAAATGGGAAGGTTGTTGCATATGCTTCCAGACAACTGAAGGAATATGAGAAGAATTATCCCACTCATGATTTGGAGCTTGCAGCCGTGGTATTTGCATTGAAGATATGGCGACACTATCTATACGGTGAACGATGCGAGATCTATACAGATCATAAGAGCTTGAAATACTTTTTCACTCAGAAGGAACTGAATATGCGACAACGAAGATGGTTAGAGCTCGTCAAGGATTACGACTGCGTAATCAACTACCACCCGGGAAAAGCTAATGTTGTTGATGATGCTCTAAGCCGGAAGACAACTCAGAGTTCTATAGCTGCTATCTCGATTAAAAAATCTGCAATCGCTGACTTACAAAAGATGAATGTGGAAGTCATCAACGTTGGTGAGATTGAAGTAAAATTAGCAGCTTTGACGCTTCAACCTACAATTTTGGACAGAATCAAACAAACACAACCGACTGATGAATACTATCAGAAGGTAAAGAAAGATGCCAGGGAAGATACATCTTCGGAGTTAAAAATATTTGAAGATGGTGTTCTGCGATTTAGAGATCGTCTGTACGTACCCGGGAATGATGAGATTCGAAGAGACATTTTATTTGAAGCACATTCCACGCCATACTCAGTACATCCTGGAACAACAAAGATGTATCGAGACCTTCAGAAATTTTATTGGTGGCCAGGGATGAAGAAAGACATAGCGCAATTTGTGGATCAATGTCTGACCTGTCAACAAGTAAAAGCGGAACATCAAAGGCCAGCGGGAATGTTACAACCGCTATCAATTCCAGAATGGAAATGGGAACGAATAACGATGGACTTCGTCGTTGGCTTGCCAAAGACTTTAAAGGGACACGATGCTATCTGGGTAATCGTTGACAGATTAACCAAGTCTGCTCATTTTCTACCCATTAATTCGTCATACACCATGGATCGATATGCGGAAATTTACATTCAAGAAATAGTTCGACTTCATGGTGTTCCACTGTCGATAGTTTCAGATCGAGACTCCAGGTTCTTGTCTAACTTTTGGAGAAGCTTACAGAAGGCGATGGGGACAAAATTATCTTTTAGCACGGCCTATCATCCTCAAACAGATGGGCAATCAGAACGAACAATTCAGACCTTGGAAGACATGCTTCGTGCTTGCGTATTAGATTTTAAAGGTCATTGGAGTAAATTTCTACCATTGATCGAATTCTCGTATAATAACAGCTATCATGCCACTATTGGAATGGCACCATATGAGGCCTTGTATGGGAGAAAATGTAGATCTCCTGTTCATTGGGATGAAATTGGCGAGAAAACATTGCTTGGACCTGACATGGTGCGAGAAATGACGAATGTTGTAGCAAAAATTCGACAGAGTATGCAAACTGCTCAGAGTCGACAGAAAAGCTATGCTGACCAAAAACGAAGGCCGTTAGAATTTGAAGTTGATGAACTGGTGTTCCTGAAAGTTTCCCCGATGAAAGGTGTGATGCGATTTGGAAAGAAAGGAAAGTTAAGTCCCAGATACATTGGACCTTTCAAAATTTCAGAAAAGATTGGTGATGTTGCTTACAGACTCGATTTGCCTTCCTCGTTGTCTCAAATACATGACGTGTTTCATATTTCTATGTTGCGGAAGTACGTTGCAGATCCTACTCGTGTTTTGAAGAGCGAACCGATCGACTTAAAACCCGATTTGAGTTATGAAGAGAAGCCAGTAGAGATTTTGTTACGCGAAGTCAAACAACTCAGAAACAAAGAAATTCCGCTGGTGAAAGTTTTGTGGAGGAATCAATCGGTAGAAGAAGCAACATGGGAAAGAGAAGATGACATGCGAACTAAATACCCTGACCTATTTCGGTAAGTTGAATTTCGAGGACGAAATTCTTTTAAGGAGGGGAGGATGTAATACTCGAGTCCTCAAATATCTCGATTGGCCAATATATTTCATGCATTATACTGGCTAACTAATATGAATTATGTGTTTGGTTATATGCATAATTCATATGAGTCTTAGGTGTTGCATATGAGGTGCATTTTTATATGTTGCATACTTGATGTGATTTATTTGGCTAATATAAGACTCTAATATTTGACATCATTCTAGGAATAAATAAAATAAATAAATTACATAAATAATAATAATATAAATAAATAAATTATTTAGGAATCTTTATCTGATTTGTTGAGTCGGTGTTGTAATAAGACGTGTTAATCGCTAGAATGCGACTAATTACACGTGTATAATTACTCCATTTTTAGAACATTTTGGTAAGGAGGTATTGGTAATTTTTATCAAAATATTATTTATTGTTCAGCAATTTATAAAGAAAAAGGGTATAAACCGTAGTTTTACCGTCCTTAGTTGCAATTTAGTAACTTAATGCTTAAGGAAATCATTCACCGCCTTGAACCTATTCTAACTCTTCTCTAAACCCTTAGCCACGAAAGTTAAACAAGTTAAAAGCCCTCTCACCATCTCAGAACTGAGAGAACAAAAAAAAAGAAGAACAAGAAAAAGAAAAGGGCTAGAAATGCAAACTAGTGTTGGAAGTCTTGTTTTACTCAACTGTCATTTATAATCAAGGTTCTCAATACTCTTTTGGTAAGTAACACTAACTTAAATCAGTTTTAATAAGATATGAATTCCTAGAGCATACGGGAATGCTAAAGCTATTATTATCTCCGCATCTCTTTTAAAATCGAATAGGTGTTCGGGGAAAGCAGCTGCTATAAGCTACGAGCCTAGGACTGAACTAGGAGAGGACATACTGTAATATATAATAGCCGGAGTTACAGGTAAGTGAAAATCCAACTACGACGCATGGACATAGTATTCGGTGTTTTATAATATACATGCTTCGATGTTTCGATGATTTTATGTGAAGGTGTTATATTTGTTTGATTGATATTTGCATATGAGCTATATGAATTCATGAGCATACCATTCACGGCATATACATATGCATGCATATTATTGGGTGTTGTTGAGTGTTGGCATGCATAGTCGTAATCGCCGGGGAGCGATGTATATGTGCCGATTATTGGCATGCAGTTGAGGTGTATGTGGTTATTACTAGTGCACCATCGACGGAAGGGGCGACCTAGGGTATGTGACCCTAGTGTAGGCTACCTAGAGTAGGCTACCGTCATATGTTGAGGCAGAAGGGGCGACCTAGGAAGGAGCGACCTAGGGAGACCTAGCGTAGGCTACCTGGAGTGGGCCACTGCCATATTATTGATGCGGTAGGAGCGACCTGGACGGGGCGACCTGGATGGGGCGACCTAGGGAAACCTAGCGTAGGCTACCAGCGTGGGCTACCAGCGTAGGCGACCGCGACAGAAGGGGCGACCTGGGAAGGAGCGACCTAGTATTGGCTACCCAGAGTGGGCCACTGTCAGATGGTTTATTGAGCTCTTGGTGGTGCATAGTATTTTAGCCACGGGCCCAGATAGAGGAAGAGAGAGATGATTCATTTTGAGATGTCGAGTCACATGTAGTTTATGCATATGATGAGGATTTGCATATTCACGAGCATGCATGATTTTTACTTACTGAGCTTCTAGCTCATATAGTTCATGCGTTGTAGGTGAGCGAGATGACATTGCTTGAGTGACTTAGATGGCGAGGCTGGTCGTTGGAGCTTCCACGGGCTTTTGAGGTGGACTGTACATGGATGACGATCTGTGTGGCGGGCTAGTCTCTTTTGCTGCATCTGATGTGTATGTTTTGGTTGTGTGTGATCGTGAGGTTGTGTAAATTTGTCTTGACGTATGGTTTTGTTTGAGTCTACTAATATCTTGTGTTGGTCGAGTCAGGATGTGTATGTGGGATTCGTGATTAGTTGGTGCTTGTCTTGTTGAGACGTTATTTGGTTTTATGATGCTCGTGATGTGAGTATCTTTTGATTTACTTCAGGGGTTTTTGACGAGTTTTAAACGAAACTCACGCAATTTATTTTCTCGAGTTAGTGTCATTAGGGTCGTTTTGGTCGTGTGTGGGGTGGTCGCCACAAAAAGCTTAGGTTTTCGCTAAGTGATGAGAAGTTAAACTTCTTGCGTGAATAGTATTAGCGAGAAGCTTTAGGTTTTTGCTATTAATTCTGGCGAAAAGCTTAGGTTTTCGCTAAGTGATGAGAAGTTAAACTTCTTGCGTGAACAGTATTAGCGAGAAGCTTTAGGTTTTCGCTATTAATTCTGGCGAAAAGCTTAGGTTTTCGCTAAGTGATGAAGAGTTAAACTTCTCGCGTGAACAGTATTAGCGAGAAGCTTTAGGTTTTCGCTATTAATTCTGGCGAAAAGCTTAGGTTTTCGCTAAGTGATGAAGAGTTAAACTTCTCGCGTGAACAGTATTAGCGAGAAGCTTTAGGTTTTCGCTATTAATTCTGGCGAAAAGCTTAGGTTTTCGCTAAGTGATTCTTATCAGCGAGAACTTTAAAGTTTTCGCCGTTAAGTAAAATCAGATTAATCAAATAATAACAGAGGTAAACACTGATTTAACACCAAATATTAGATCAAGTAGCGAAAACCGCTGTTCTAACAGCGAAAACAGCTGTTCATGTAGCGAAAACCACCAAACTGTTCTGATATTTCTCAGATCCTAATTTCAGCTTAATCGGTACACAATTATCGACTAATAGGTATCGACTTAGCTTACCTATCACTCGATTAACAGAATTAACACAGGATTAACACAGAAATCAGGCAAATTGGGATGCAACAGTGACAAACCAACGATCAATCGAAATCAGCAATTAAGCTCAATTTAACTCAATCGATGTAAATTCAACACCTAATCAACTAACAAGCCTGCTCTGATACCAATTGTAGGTCTCAGATTCACTCAAATATAGTTAACACACAATTAGGTTTGACATACCTCAACCTTAGATAGCGCGCGGAAGCAGCAGTGGATAGTTTGGAGGCAATCGATCAGCGAATTCTTCAAGCTTTATCGCAAATCCTTCCTTATCTTCTGTGATTGGAACGACTGGACTGAGATTCAAGCTTGATTGTGTGCTTGTTGTGAAGTGCGTGAGTGAAGTGAGTGTGAAGAGAGCTTTTGGGTCTATTTTTGTTATTCACACTCTATTGAATTGAATTGAATGAGTTACACGTCAATTGTAAGCGGGACTTCTATATACCCTTACAAGTTTGGGTATATTTACAATTAAGTCCCTAAACTAATGGAAATTCAAACTCAAAGGACAAGGTTCAAAATGAACACAAATACATATTCTAACAACCATCAACCCCGACACGTGTGGTATTCGGTTTGCTCCACACACATGATCGGTATGTGACGTGAGCAAACACACCAAATCAAGACTATTCCAAAGTTCTTGATTTGACATTATTTTTAGTTTTATTTTTCTGTTCATAAAAAAAAAAAAAGAGGCCATAAAAAAAAAGGAAGGGGAGAAAAAGAAAAATAAGGCCATAAAAAAAAGAAGAAGAAGAAGAAAAGAAAAAGGCCATAAAAAAAAAGAAGAAGAAGAAGAAGAAAAGAAAATGGCCATAAAAAAAAGGAGAAAAAGAAAAATAAGGACACAAAAAAAAAAAGACGCATAAAAGGGGAGTGGATAGATAGAAAAGGTGCAAGAGTTTCAAAAGAGCGTATTACCATAGTTTATTGTAAAAAGTGCATATATTTTAGGGAAAGTAATACTCATAAGTGCAATATAAAAAAGGCGTGCAATGTTCGAAAGGGGAGTGTACTTCAATCACAAAAGGCGCATAACTTGAAGGAAAGTAATATGCAAAAATCTACAAGAGCGCACAAATTTAGGGGAAGCAAGGGCATCATATTAGAAATAGTGCAACTATTTAGGGGGAGTGTTACAATGAAAAGGCGCTAGAGCCTAAGGATAGAATGCCCTGAAGACAAACTTCATGCTTTAAAGAGGGAGTGCTACCTAAATGCCAACAAGCGCATGGACACAAAAGAGTTGTTCACATACCTGTTCCAAAGGTTCAGTAGACCCAACTGATCCTAACCTAGGAACAAACCCCGAGTGTATGTGAGGATATTGAGCGTATCACGATGACATCCTTACAACTCAACCACAAACTATCCGGGCCATAACCATATAGGTACAAGACTGATTTATCAGATTTCGGGTAGAAGACGCCTCATCTGGTCCAAAGGCGCATGCACAACCCTTCCTTAAGTTACTCATTTGTCTCCCTAAAGACAGATGTTTCAATATCTCACGGGGAACCGCATATCTATCACCGTTTCATTTGGAAGCGGGAGATATTGAACAAAGTGGTCCACAGCCCCACACCACGACTTTCTTGAACACGTAAATGTCTAGTGTGTCCTCATAGCCTAAATATTTTTTAAAAATTTTATAGGACACATACATTCTTTTACACGCATATTGCAGGTCTACGTGACCATGCCAGAACTTCTGTAGACGCATCATTAAATGATGTGCTTCTATTATCAGAAGGAAGTCCTGCCGTTGCAACATAAAAACAACAACGGTAGCAGGCCATCTTCTGGAGCACGACTCTAGAACGAAGTCAACGGGTTGCCTATGTGGCCCCGTAGTCCCTTTAAATGCAAGTCTGTGTGACTTTGCATCAACGACCAAGAGTGACATCGAGGGATGTCTCACGATGATCGGTCGTCCGTCCCGTTTTCAGGTACTTCATCCGGTATTCAACGCCAACACGTTCCACGTACACTATGGTTCACCTTGATCACACATGATGACGATACAACTGAATCGCCATGAGGGGGAGAAGTATATCAAGGAGGCCAAGCATGTGAACTCATTAAAGAAGCCAAGCTTTTAACGCACGTGCTGAACCACAACAAACAAGACCTCTCTCCATGGTTCGAGCATACACGACAAGTCAATGCTGACGATTCGCGGAACTCTGATATATGCAAGAGGGTGACGAATATTCAAGTTGCAAAGAAGAAAAAGAGAGTGCATGTAAATAGGGGGAGACTGAAGATTCTCCAGTAGCTCGCAGCTATTTCTTCAGATGCCAACAAAGACTGTGTCAAATTCAAAGTTGAACACAAAGGGGGAGATTGTTAGAAATCTTTCTGTTGTGTTCAAATAATGATGAAGACTGAAGATTATCAAAGACAAAGACAACCGGCGCTTCAATGACAATTGAACACTAAGGGGGAGATTGTTGGAAATATTTTATAGTGTTCAATATCATGTTATCTTTGTCTAGGGACTTAATTGTAATATATGTAAATATAGGGACTAAAGTGTAAATATACCAAAGTATGTTTTGGTATATATAGGGCAAGTGTGTGTGATTAGCACACAACTTGAGTTTAACTTTCTCTCACTAGAAAATCTCTCTCACCATTATCATAATTAGGGTTGAATTGTAGAGAGAGAAAGAGGTTAATTGCACAGAAAGTTTGTGATTACTGAAAATTCGACGAATATTACCCAAATGCTTCCGCTCGATCATCTTCAAGGTAATTTCGATTGAATCTATGCTCAAGTTCTTCGTTGGATGTTAAAAATGGGCCTAACAACTTATTATGACCCATTTTCAAAATAGATATACTTCGAATTCGAAAATCTGAAAAACATGAAAGTTGTAGATAATTAAGTTAGCAGTCTAGAAAAGTTCGAATCAGGGTAATTGATGCCCTGAATCTAAAGTTATGCTCAAAACAACGTGGACCTTATGTGCTATATGTGAATTAATTGATTGTTGATTTTGTGATATCTGCGAAACATGAATCGACTTGATATGTTTATTTGATATGAAAGATTATTTGTATAGGTCACATGCATACATAGGAAAAGGAAAAGAGAAACCATTATGACTGCTACGACTTCGGATGATGCGATACAGATGCTACGGTTATGTCCCTACAGATCGGGGGATGACAGAGTCTTGTACAGGCACCATATATAGAAATGCTTACAGAGTCCCATGCATGGGCACACATACGATCGATAGTTCGAGTCTAGTTGGTTCATAACAGAAGTATCAGCATATAGAATTGCATATGTTATAAGGATCATATGAATGATGTTTACGTGACTAAATTTATGACAGGAATGGCTATGTGAACTTGACGGAATTTGAATGTTATCTGTTTACAGCTTTATAGTTACGAATTGATTTACATGTTGCGATCATACTCTGAATATTTGCCTTCACAGTTGTTGTAGATAGCTAGCGAACGTCTTAAAGCACAACTTCCACATAAAAGCATGGATTCAAGGTCGGCCGGCTACGCTCTCATCCTGCTCCCCTCTGTTCATCGTTTGCATATAGTCTAAGAAACATTATCGACTTTTGTATGACGTATAAATAATCATGATATGTGAATATATGTATATTATGTGTGGAAGTGATTCGTCTGGATATGCGCACCCGTTTTTATTTAACAGGAATGATTAGGAAAAGCGAAAAATTTTACGTGAATATTTTTATAGATGCATAGAATATGTGCATATAATGTGATAGATAAATGGGGCGCTACAGTGTTATGGTATCAGAGCCTAGGTTTTAGATTCTGTAGACACTTGCATGATATGTGTGTTTTATATGTTGCCCTGAAAATCTTTTTGCATATTTAGGCAAAGGGCAACGAATGAACCAATGATTATAGAACACGATGAACCTACGATAGAGGGAGGAGGAGAATCGGTCGTACCAGAATCACATTCATCTCATACGCTTAAGCAATATGAGCATGAAAACCCCCTGACAATTCCCCGTGAACGACGGTATGATAAATTAAGGAAGATGGGTGCGGTGGACCTTATGTGTACGACTAATCCCGCTGAGGCGGAGACATGGTTGAAGAGAACAGAAAGGGTGTTGAATATGATGTGATGTACGCCAGAAGAAAAATTTGACTATGCCATCTCACTCTTACAGGGACATGCTTACGAATGGTGGGAAACTGTCCCGAACAGTATGATACAACCACCAGTATTGACTTGGGAGGACTTCTTAAGAGAGTTTAATGATACCTACATGCCCGAAGTCTATAAATATCAAAAGGAAAAGGAGTTCCTTGAGCTCAAACAAGGGAACAAATCCGTGGCTGAATAGAAGTGTTGTTTAACCAGCTATCTCATTATGCTTCCCATATGGTCACCACAGAAAGAAACAAATGTCGAAGATTTGAGGCAGGACTTTGATATATGATTCGAAATCGTATCACACCGTCGGATATGGAATCGTATGGGAAACTAAGAGCGGCGGTTATACGTGCTGAAAGATTAGAGATGGAATCCCACAATTTTCAAAGCAGTAAAAGAAGGCAAGGCGAGGAATCATCTAGTGGGAAAATGAAGAGAACGCATATTGCGCCTAAGCCGACAAATGTACAAGGCGGTCCCGCAAGAAGTAATGTAGGCGAGACAAGATCAACCGGTCGAGGTACAGAAATTTCTCAATCGGTGCCGGCATGTGCACGCTGTGGAAAGAATCACAGGGGTGTATGTAGATGGCTCACGGGTGAATGTTTTAGATGTGGGCAACCGGGACATTTGGCTAGGAATTGCCAAGCGTTGCGAGAGGAGCCTACTATTGATCAATCCAGAGTTAGCGGAACTTCCACAAATCGAGGAAGAGGAAGGGCTCGAGGACAATATGGTACCAATACGGGAAGAGGAACAGAAGGCCAAGCCTATAGACCGCGTACACAGGCTCGGATCTTCACAATGACTCAGGAGGAGGCTAGAGAAGGGCCACAAATAATCACGGGTAAACTATCTATCTGTGATATTGATGCATATGTTTTGTTCGATCCAGGTGCAACACATTCATTAATTTCACGAACATTTGCATCATTATTACCTGATAGACCCGAACCTCTTGGGTATGACTTATATGTTAGACTTCCGACGGGGGAAGTAGTTATAGTAAACACGGTATACCCGGAATGTAAAGTCATCATTGAAGGAGTAGAGATGCGGGCGACCCTATTAATCATTTCTCTAATGGATTCTGACGTAATACTGGGTATGGATTGGTTGTCAAGATATCGGGCGAAGTTCGATTGTTTTGATTTGGAAATTGAATTTTCTCCTTCGGATCAATCACGTATAGTATTTAAAGGGGAAAAGAGTGTACGGGCGGCATGTCAAATATCGAATTTGACAGCATCCAAAATGATAAATAAAGGATGTGAAGGTTATTTGACTTATGTTATAGATACCCGACTATGCGAACTGACGGTGGAAGATATTCCTGTGGTTAGTGAATATCCGGATGTTTTTCCAATTAATTATCTGGACTACCTCCAGACCGAGATACAGATCCAGACCGAGATACAGAATTCACTCTTGAACTTCAACCGGGTACGGCACCGATTTCTATTCCGCCGTATCGGATGGCACCAATTGAGTTAACTGAGTTAAAAGTACAGTTGAAGGAACTGTTAGACAAAGGTTATATACGAACAAGCGTATCGCCATGGGGAGCTCATGTACTCTTCGTTAAAAAGAAAGACGGTACGTTTAGATTATGTATTGACTGCCGGCAATTGAACAAGGTAATGGTGAAAAATAAATATCCGTTACCTCGAATCGATGATTTGTTCGATCAATTGTAAGGGTCAAAGGTCTTTTCAAAGATTGATTTAAGGTCGGGATACCATCAGCTGAAAATTGCAGATGGGGATATTCCAAAGACGGCTTTCCGGACAAGGTATGGTCGCTATGAATTTCTGGTCATGCCTTTTGGACTAACGAATGCCCCAGCAGTCTTCATGGCATTAATAAATGATGTTTTCCGACCATACCTGGATCAGTTTGTAATAGTTTTCATCGATGATATCTTGGTGTATTCGAAATCAATGGAAGAGCACGAACAACATTTAAAAATCGTGCTTCAGACTCTACGAGAAAAGAAGCTATATGTGAAGCTTTCGAAATGTGAATTTTGGCTAGACCAAATAATATTTTTGGGACATGTAGTATCAGGCGACGGAATTCAAGTTGATCCTCAAAAGATTGAAGCGGTGATCAAATGGGAAACTTCCAAAAATATTACGGAAGTACGAAGTTTTCTCGGCTTAGCCGGATATTATCGGTGATTCGTAGAGAACTTTTCTCTAATAGCGACCCTTATGACAAAATTGTTACTGAAAGGTATTGCATATAAGTGGACAGAAGATTGCCAAAGAAGCTTTGATGAGTTAATGAAACGACTGACTACGACTCCGGTATTGACTATTCCATCAGGTATTGAAGGTTTTGTTATCTACAGTGATGAATCGTATCAAGGTTTGGATTGTGTTTTAATGCAGCACGGTAAAGTGGTTGCGTATGCGTCTCGACAATTAAAGCCATACGAAACGTCATATCCTACGCATGATCTCGAACTAGCAGCAGTAGTGTTTGCTTTGAAAATATGGCGGCATTACTAATATGGCGCAACATTTCAAATATTTACGGACCACAAAAGTTTAAAATATTTGTTGAGCCAAAAGGAATTGAATATGAGACAAAGGCGATGGATAGAATTAGTAAAGGATTATGACTGTACAATTGAATATCACCCAGGAAAGGCAAATGTGGTTGCGGATGCGTTGAGTCGGAAATTGTTAGGATTATTTTATTGTGTTCAATTAATTAGAATTATCTTTGTAGTTTATTTAAATAGATTTTATTTAAAAGAGGCTTAGTGTAATTGGGCTTTGTTAGGGGCCCAAGTATTATATACCAAAATGTGGTATAAATACTTGAACCCTAACACATAATAAAAAGTGTTTTGTGTGAAAATCATCTAGAGAGAGAGAGAAGCTCCCAACCTTTTCCAAGAACACACACCCCACGTTTGAGCTAAATTCTTCCCATCTTCAAACGTGGTTAAATCGTCCCTAAGTTAGTTTGTTAGGATAGAAAGGCTACCAACATATGGTATCAGAGCCAAACGCAATCGGATTTGAGCGATTTTTCTGAAATTTTTGGGCTTTTTCATAGCTTTGAGTTCGAAAACTTTTTTGCTCTTGCTCTTGAGTTTTTGAGCTTATTTTACTGATTTTGCAAGCTCAAGAGCTAAATTAGTTGTTTTCGAGTGATTTTAAGTGTTTACCCAACATTTTTCAGTTGATTTGAGTGAGATTTAGGTAGAAATCGCATAGAAAACTCGTTAAATTTTCTGCAGATATGATTTTCGGGCAGATGAATGTAACAGTGCCCAGATTTTCGGCTAATTCTACCCGATTTTGATTGATTTTCGGGTGACTCTGTTCGAAATTCGGCGTGTTTCTACCCGATTTTCGAATTTTTGCCTGATTTTCATCACCCGAAATTCTTGCACGGCGAAAATTAGTACTTGACCGATTTCCATCACCCGAATTTTCGTTTAAAATTCTCGGCAATTTTCAAGTTTTCGGGCAGACCCGAATTCGGGCATACCTACCCGAATTTTCCCATTCTCGGCGATTGTCTGATTTTCGGACTGAATTATCCGAATTCGGGCAAATCATCCGAATCAGGTTACCCGAATTTCTACCTATCCGAAAATTCTTTGTACTCGAATTCTTTCTACCTACCCGAATTTCGGTCAAAGTCTTCACACGAGATTTTACTGAAGTCTTCACACGAGATTTTACTGTTCTCATTCGAAAATAGTGACTTCAAATTCGCTTACTCACTCTTCAAAAATTACACTTAAACATTTTCGATCACTCAAAATTTTCGGCCCCCCCTCGAACCAAAAAGGCTTTAAGTAGCAAAAAAAAAGTTTTATACATCATTTGATAGAGAAAAATTTTCTGAGTCCAATAGGCATAATCTATTTTACACTTTTTCGAAAATTTTCAAAATAAATTTTCCGGGCCCAAAATTTTCGGTATAGAAAACTTTTTTCGTCAGTTTTTTAAGGCAAATCCACTATACGCGTCAACGATCACGTATCCAACAATCAACTTAGGTCGTAATTGGCATATTATAGAAAAAGTTTTGGTAATTTTCCCGAAGTTTTCGAAATCATTCCAAAATTTTTAGGTGCAAACCAAAAATTTTCGACACTTACTATCTTCGATACTTCACTATACTTTTTGATAAAACCAAACTTTTCGAAACTGAATTTCCAAAAGCCAAGTTTTTAATTTTTAAATTTAAAAAAAACAATTATGGATGCTCAAGCTAGAAAAATTGAGGAATTAGAAGCAAGATTTGCTAATAATTACTCTGTGTTGCTTAAGCAACAAGAATGTCTAGCTTTCGCTAATGAGGATTTGGCTAACATGAGGTCAAAGGTCATTAGCTTAGGAACTAAGTTAGAAATTAGTGAAAAGAATGTCTGTGATATGACTAAAAGATTACGTTCTTGCGAAGATGAGCGAAATCGTGTCTCATCAAAATATGAGATAATCTTAGAGGAACGGTGTATGCTTTCCTCTAAGATTGAACTTTTAGAGAACGCTTGTGGTAAAAGAAGTCAGGCAGATGAAAATCCCTCTTCTAACTTAGTGTCTTTAGGGGAAAATAATTTACATTCTAATAAACCTATCTCTAGTTGGAAAATTCCGGAGCTTGCTAGTAAAATTGCAGAATTGAACGCAACTCTGGAATCAGAAAGAGTAGGTTTTCGAGCAGAAAAGAAAAAGTTTTTAGAGGAGATTTTATATCTCAAAAATTCCCCGTCTTTACCTGTTTCCAATGATCTTTCAAAAGATACATCTTCCTCGAAACAGGTGAAGAAAAACATCCTTGTTCCTAAAACTGAGAAAGCTTTTACTAATAATTCTAAGTCAACTTTGACTGGCGCAGAAACGAAAAGTAAAAGCAATACGCGTAAAAATGCTAAGGAACAAAAGAATATTAGGAAGGAGAAAGGAAAATCGACATTATTTCCCAAAATCAAGCACGACATTGCTAAAGATTCTCCTTCTCCCGCTCCTATCAAAAAGGAAGTTCCTAAAGAAGAAGTTCCAAGCTCAAGCAGACGAACTTCTCAAACTTCCAAAATCTCTCATTCTTTAAAGAATGATAGAGATGGAATTGCTTACACGCACAAAAATACTTATTCTTCTAGTAAGCGAAATTCCATCAAGCCCAATCATTATAGAGTGAATGATGTGAATTCTTGTAGGCAATACGACTCATCATCTGATGACGCATATAGTGCGATAAGCTGGTATTCATACTTGAAATACCCGGTCCAGATTAAGTCTGAAAGACACCTTCTGCGACTGGCTAGGGAGAAAATCTTCAGATCTTCTAAACCTAGACACACATTCACCGGCGCTGAATTGTCATTTCCCTCTAAGGTTCACCAAACTTGGGTTCCTAAATCAGAAATCAAATTAAATAGGACTTTAAAGGATGATTTAGGATGTATATCTGAACCAAATGTGCACAACTTGTTTTCTGCTAATAAGGGAGGACCCATACAAAAATGGGTACCAAAGTCCCGATAAAGTTTTGCAGGAGCCCAATCACGTGTGGTAATTCGACGATGGTTGCTCCACACGCGTGATTGGTATGAGACGAGAGCAACCACAAACCCCGGTCATGAGTAGTAATTAGAAGATGGTTGCTCCATACTCATGATCGGTACGAGACGAGGGCAACCACAAAATTTCAGCATGCACGGTACTCGGGTTGCTCCACATGCATGACTGGTAAGAGACGCGAGCAACCGCATCCCTCATGTATGGCAATTTGACGTAGTGGCTCCACATACATGATAAAGGTAAACGACGAGAGCAACTACGACTATATGTGGTACATTCTATCTCTTGAACTGAATTGCATAATACCACATTCATACATATTTTTAAGATAGGTGAATTCTATATATGCATTCCATAGTAAATTTTGGCATGCATATCGAGCTGAAAAGACAATATACCTACTTTGAAAACTATAGGGTACATTATAGCTATACATGCTTCAAAAGGACTTTTACTTTCAAATTCTTGCATGCATGCATACCTGAGCCGAAATGCGAAATACCCTATTTTATAGGTACATTCTAATTATGTGTATGTTAATTAAATTTTCAAAATTGTAATTTGCATATGCATACGAGCTGCATTGAAAATACCTATTCCTCAAAATGGTACATTTTTAAATATGCATTTTTCAAAAATTAAAAATTTTAAATGCATATTACGCACGGAAATGAAAAATACCATTTTTGTAAAATGAGCTTAATTTGAGGGGGAGCTACTCTTTTATTTTTAAAAGAGAAGTGACCCTTATTTCTTTAGAAGGGAGCAATAATTATATTTTTGAGGGGGAGCGAACTTTAAATATGTGAATTTAGGGAAAGAGATTCGCAGATTTTTCGAACTTACCATGCATCTTTTAAGGGAGAGCAATTTTATTTTTGGAAGTATGTTTTGAGGGGGAGGAATAAAAATATATATATATATATATAATATACATATACTATATTATATATACTAATATATATTACTAATACAATATATATATTTATATATTATATCCATATAACATATAGTATAGAAATATATATTATTAATAACGATTAATATATATATATATATATATATATAAATTATTCTCTCCTCATTAGCAAGCTTCATGAAGATTACCTCAAACCTTCAAAGATGGACTTCAAAAGAAGAATCCCGTGCCTACAACGGTCAACTCTTCTCAAAAGGCGACGGTGGCTACAAATGCAAATCTCGGTGCTCGCTTCAACCGACCTGCTCCGGATTGCTGACAAGCAAAGCAGCACTCACTACTTCCTACCGGATGCATGGATACTCCGTTCCTACGATTCAGTGAAACCCAACTGAATCTAACCCCGGAACATCACCGAGAGTCAGTCGAATCACGAAGAAACAGCCACGTCTACTAAAACCTTTTGAAAAAACCGACGCTACATGATTCCCTCTCCTCACAAATTATTCGGACCAACCCCCATAGGTACAGGTGCTAATTTTATTATCTCCAGGGTAGAAGTCGCCGCAATAGGTCCAACGGCGCGTGCATAACCGAGCCTTACCCACTCGTCTGTCTCACAAAAGACAGGTGTTTCAGAAATCATGGGGAACCACGTCTACTATCACCGCTTCACTCGGAAGTGGGAGATATTGAATTATGTGGTACTCAGCCCCACCACCACACTTCCTTGCGCACTCGAATCTAGTGTGTCCTCACTTTCTTATATTTTTATATTTTCTAGGACACATACACTTTTAAAATGCGTATTTACTTTCGTCACCGTTGACTTAAAATTATTAGTAAAAGTCTTTTTAATTTTAGGAACAAAGGCGTCCGTTTGCGTTCCCTTATCATGTTTAATGGAAGATATTTCTTTGGAAGGATTATTTAAGACAGGTAA
Organism: Lindernia subracemosa; assembly: GCA_028392965.1. NCBI lineage: Eukaryota > Viridiplantae > Streptophyta > Magnoliopsida > Lamiales > Linderniaceae > Vandellia > Vandellia subracemosa. The sequence goes on along the minus strand of JAQPCC010000202.1, from coordinate 106,417 downwards.
GGATGGGGAGTTTTTGAGATTAGAAATCTCCTCTAAGAGTTTTTGCTTTTCTGCTCGGAAACCTACTCTTTCCGATTCCAGAGTTGCGTTCAATTCTGCAATTTTACTAGCAACTTCTGGAATTTCCCAACAAGAGATAGGTGTATTAGAATGTAAAGTATTTTCCCCTTTGGACGCTAAGTCTTTAGAGGAACTTTGGTCTGTTTGACCCTTTTCCGCAAGGATGGCCTCTAAGCGATGAACTTTTAGAGTGCAATTTATTGCGTTCCTCAAATAAAAGTTTAAAACTACTCCGCGAATTGCTCAAATCAGACAGATAATTATTGCGTTCGAGTTCGCAATTTTTCAATTTATTTGTTAGTTCACTAATTTGAGCTTTTAATTTTACTTCCTGAGATTCAAGATTAGTGATTTTCTCACGCGTTATTTCTAAATGACATGAAAGACTACCTCTTTCTTCCAAACTCCTGACTAAGCATTTGTAATTATTGTCTAGTCTACTCTCTAACTCACTTATAGTCTTTTCGTGACTTATAAGTTGAGTTTGGCCTAGTTTAGAGGAATTTAGGTTCTTGGTTAGCTCACAAACGTTAGCTTCTGAGTTAGCTAATTTTGGTTCAAGACAAGAAATAGTTTCTAAAGCAGTAGCTAGCTTAGTTTCTAACGCTTTGTTAGTCTTACGTTCGTATTTAAGCTCGCGACGCATGATTTCATAATCTTTCTTTAAGGAAAGAAAGTTTTCGTGTAAATCACTAGCGTTAAAGCTCGTCTCAGAAGTTGCGGAAGTAGAATCCATGATTTTAAATTTTTTTTTATTATTATTTTTTTGAAGTTTTAGTTGGATACGTGATCGTTGACGCGTTGTGTAGATTTGAGATTTTTGGCTTTTGGAAAATCAGTGCCGAAACGTTTTGGGATGTAGATAAATATCGTGAAGTTTCGAAAATTTTGAGTGTCGAAAACTTTTTGGTGTGTACCGAAAAGTTTTGAAGAAATGTCGAAGAACTTCGAAAATGTTACCAAGAACCTTTTCTATAATGTGCCAAAAAGGTTTTGAGAATAAATAAAAAAAAATTGGCTTTTATAAATTTCAGTGCCGAAAAGTTTTATTTAGCGAGAGATTATTGTGAAGTTTCGAAAAATTTTAGGGTCGAAAAGTTTTTGGTGCGTACCGAAAAGTTTTGAAGTGAGGTCGAAAACATCAAAAATTTATCAAACTTTTCTAGAATGTGCCAAAAAAGTTTTTGAAATAAATAAATAAAAAAATTGGCTTTTAAAAGTGTAGTTCACAGATTTCATACATCCAATCAATAAAACTTGAGCATAGATTGATCGAATTACCTTGATAATAAACGCGCGGAAGACTTTGGTATAAACTCAATCAATCTTCATTAATCACCAAGCTTTCTCTTCAAGCAATCCATTTCTCTCTCTACAATTAAGCCCTAATTATGAAAATGATGAGAGAGTGTTTCTAGTGAGAGAAAGCTAAAACTCAAGTTGTTGTGTATTTTACACACACTTGCCCTATATATATACCAAAGCATACTTTGGTATATATACACTTTAGTCCCTATATTTATATAATATACAATTGAGTCCCAAGACAAAGATAACATGATTATTGAACACTAGAAAATATTCCTAACAATCTCCCCCTTAGTGTTCAATTGTCATTGAAAGCGCCGGTTGTCTTTGTCTTTGATAATCTTCAGTCTTCATCATCATTTGAACACAACAGACAGATTCCTAACAATCTCCCCCTTTGTGTTCAACTTTGAATTTGACACGGCATTTGTTGCTGTTTGAAGAAAATAGCTGAGAGCATCTGGAGAATCTTCAGTCTCCCCCTATTTACATGCACCCTCTTTTTCTTCTTTGCAACTTGAATCTTCGTCACCTTCTTGCATATATCAGAGTCGCGTGGATCGTCAGCATTGACTTGTCGTGTATGCTCGAATCATGGAGAGAGGTCTTGTTTGTTGCGGTTCAGCACGTGCGTTGAAAGCTTGGCTTCTTTAATGAGTTCACGTGCTTCGCCTCCTTGATATACTTCTCCCCCTCGTGGCGATTCATTTGTATCGTCATGCTGTGTGATCAAGGTGAACCTGAGTGTACGCGGAACGTGTTGGCGTTGAATTCCGGATGAAGTACCTGAAAACGGGACAGACGACCGATCATCGTGAGACATCCCTTGATGTCACTCTTGGTCGTTGATGCAAAGTCACACAGACTTGCATTTGAAGGGACTACGGGGCCACATAGGCATCCCGTTGACATCGTTCTAGAGTCGTGCTCCAGAAGATGGCCTGCTACCGTTGTTGTTTTTATGTTGCAACGGCATGACTTTCTTCTGATCATAGAAGCACATCATTGAATGATGCGTCTACAGAAGTTCTGGCATGGTCACATAGACCTGCAATATGCGTGTAAAAGAATGTACGTGTCCTAGAAAATTTTAAAAAACATTTAGGCTATGAGGACACACTAGACATTTACGTGTTCAAGAAAGTCGTGGTGTGGGGCTGTGGACCACTTTGTTCAAAATCTCCCGCTTCCAAATGAAACGGTGATAGCATATGCGGTTCCCCGTGAGATATTGAAACATCTGTCTTTAGGGAGACAAATGAATAGCTAGGAAGGGTCGTGCATGCGCCTTTGGACCAAATGAAGCGTCTTCTACCCGGGATCTGATAAATCAGTCATGTACCTATATGGTTATGGCCCGGATAGTTTGTGGTTGAGTTGTAAGCATGTCATTGTGATACGCTCAATACCCTCACATACACTCGGGGTTTGTTCCTGGGTTAGGATCAGTTGGGTCTACTGAACCTTTGGAACATGTATGTGAACAACTCTTTTGTGTCCATGCGCTTGTTGGCATTTAGGTAGCACTCCCTCTTTAAAGCATGAAGTCTGTCCTCAGGGCATTCTCTTTTAAGCTATAGCGTTGTTTTTAGGTAACACTCCCCCGAAATACTTGCGCTAATTCTAATGTGATGCCCGTGCTCCCCCTAAATAGATGCGCTTTTTGAGAAATTGCATATTACGAAGAAATCAAGCGCCTTTTGTATTTGAAGTGACACTCCCCAATAAATGTGACCTTTTGCACTTATAAGTATCACTCCCCCTCGAACATATACGCTTTTTATATTAGAACTATGGTAATATGCTCTTTTGAAATTCATGCGCCTTGCCTATCTATCCATCCACTCCCCCAAAAAGAATATAGAATAGGAAGACCGAATATTCTATAAAGGTAAGCGCTATTTATAATAAGTCGAACTCCCTATGAAAATCAAAAACGTAATATATAGAGTTTGACTCCCCTGAAATTCATGCGCATTTTGAATTTTGTAATCAGCTCGGCCTTCTTTGAACATTTTAGCTCAAAAGTTTTTTTTTTTTTTTTTTTTTTTGGCCTTTTCTTTTCTTTTTCCCTTTTTTTTTTATTGGCCTTTTTTTTTTATAACGAAAAATAAAAATAAAAACAATGTCAAATCAAGAGCTTTGGAATAGTCTTGATTTTGGTTTGTTTGCTCACGTCACATACCGATCACGTGTGTGGAGCAACCAGAATACCACACCTGTCGGGGCTTGTGCGACTGCTCATCATCGCATACCGACCATACATGTGGAGCAATCGTCGTCTATTTACCATGTATGATCGGGGCCTGCAAAACAAATTATTGTGACTTTGGTACCCATTTTTTGACGGGTCCTCCCTAATTAGCAGTGAAACATTTATGCATATAAGGTTCAAATTTGGAATCAAGATTATCACATAAAGTAGTCATAGGAATCCACATTTGTTGAGGACTACTTATTTCCATTTTTAGCTTTGGAGTCCAAACTTGTTTTACCTTTTTATATTTAAACAGCATCGGTGAATGTGTGTCTTGTGTTAAATGAGAAAATTTTCTCTTTCGGCAGTCGTTTGAGATGCTTTTCAAATTTGACTTTGACTGGGTACTTGAGAGAGGAATACGAGCTTATAGAATCAATGACATTAAGAATAGAAGTGTCGTATTTCCTACCTTCTAGACTCACATCATTCACTTTGTAATGTGTATTAAATGAGCTACTTTTATTCAGACAATAATTACTTTTAGACTTTTTAGCTTTAATAGAGAATGTATAATTATTGTCTCCTTTACTTTTAGTAGCTTCTTTCTTTAATTTTGATTTTAGAATGACTTTGGGCATTTTTGGATTAGGAATAGAGGTAAAACCAAATTTGGTCGTGGCAATAGAGAATAATTTGTCTTCCACTATTCTTTCTTTCTTGATAGCTTTAGTCATTCTTGCGCCTTTTTAAGAGGAATTTTTGAGAATTAAATTCTCCTTTAAAAGCTTATCCATTTGAGCTCGAAACCCGTTTCGTTCGGAATCCAGAGAGAGTGTAATTCATCAATTTTGCGAGCACTTTCTGGAGTGTAGCAATCCTTAGGTTCGGGTTTTATCGATAGTATAGAATGTTCCTCAGTTGGCACTGACTCAATTGTTTGAGCCGACTTATTTAGAGACAAATATTTCTCAAGTTGATCTTTCTTTACCAGAAGAAGCTCTAGTTCTTTAATTTTAGAGTGTAATCTCGTGCATTCTTCAGAAAGATCTTTATTTTGAGCTTGATAATCTTTATTTTCCTTTAGTTATGTTGTTTCAGAATTTGATTTAGCAAGATCATTGTTAAGTTTAGCTATTTTCTCATTAGATAATTGAAGCTTTATTCCTAGATTGACTTCTTCTAATAGATGTTTTCTTAAGACAACTTCATTATTGGCTAATTTTGCTTCTAATTTCTTGACCATTTCTTTTTCATTATTTGTGGATGAGAATTTTTGCAACATTGACTTGTTTGCTTCATCACAGGCAGACAGACTTGTTTTCAATTCACATATTTTTGACTCATGTTCTGTGGTCTTAGTCTTCAACCTTATAATCTCATCCTTTGCATTGGTCAATTGACATTCAAGACTAGCTTCAATTTCTAGATGTTTTCTTAAGACCCGCTCGTTACTAGCTAGCCTCGCTTCTAGTGTCTTGATCATTTGTTCGTGAAATAAATCCATTTTAATCTTTTCAGTTCAAATATAGAATTTTGAAAATTTAAGTTCAAATAATGTTGGTAATTAAGTTCTATATAGAATGTTGGATTTTAATTTTGATCAAATAGAATTGTTGGATGTATATTGATCGTTGACGTGTTTTAGAATTGATTTAATTTTTTATCAATATTTATTATTCTGTTTAGAAAATTTTAGATATTGATATTAACCGCAAACTTTTAATTTCAGTTCAGTTCATAAACTTTTCAGCACAGCAAAGTTTAGATACAAAATATTAATTATCAGCTTGGATTGTATCTTAGACTTTGTATATTATTAAAAGAATGTAAGTTTGATGGTTCTGAAAATATTTAAAGTATTTGTATCCGCAAACACTAGATTTGTAAAGTAAGTTTACCAATGAATCAAGGCCGTAAAGAGTAAAATTAATAAAGTTTGAGTTTATGGTAGATTTAGATTCGTAAACAATGAAATCCGTAAAGTAAAGTCTATGTTTGCGGATGAATAAGAGCCGCAAATAGTAGATTTGGCAAAGTATTAGTTTACGAATGAATGAAAAGCTGTAAACAGTGGTTTTTAGTTTACGAGTAAAGAATGTTTACGAATAAGAAGTATTCGTAAACTTTTTCTTACTGATGGACATAGATTCGTAAACCTCTTCCTTAATAAGTTTACGAATGAAGAATATTCGTAAACCTTTCTTATTGATAGTTTACGAATGGGATTTATTCGTAAACAGTAGATATGTGTATGTTTATGATCGAAATAGAATCGTAAAGTAAAGCTTTGAAGTTTACGAATGAATGAAAGCAGTAAACAGTAAGTTTCATAAAGTAAGTGTAAGTTTACGTTTGGCTTGAACGAAATGTTAAATGCGTGGAAGCTTAATTCAAACCTTAAGCGTTTGAGAAACCGTTCGATCTGGGCAGAGTGGATCCGAAACATACTTGATTATCGAGCAGAAAATCCAGATGATAATCAAGAGGTCTTCAATTCATCTTCGATCGAATTTTGTTTGTGTGTTTCAGATAGAAGGTTTACGGGCCTAAGTTTGTATGAAAAGGTTTTCCTAAATGATTTTAAAATGATTTATACGAAAAAATTATACCGAGAATAATTTTTGTACTGAAAAAATTTTACCGGACTAAAAAAAAATTTCTTTACCCAAAAAAAAAAATTCTAAGCCTCAGAAAACCTTTGAAAAGTAGGTACAAAAAAATCTCGTAGTAGTAAAAAAAATTTTAGGACTTAGGTTTACGGGCAGAATTTTTTCGTAAACCTTGTTCGTAAACGAGTTTACGAATGAAAATGATCCGTAAACAGTGCCTTTATAGTTTACGAATGAGATATGTTCGTAAACAGTGCCTTGACCTGGTTTACGAATGAAAAGTAGTCGTAAACAGTGACTCGAGATAGTTTACGATTGAAATTTATTCGTAAACCTTCCCTTTACTGGTTTACGAATGAAAATGGTTCGTAAACAGTGCCTTCGTAAAGTAACGTTTACGATTGAACAGCTTTCGTAAACAGTAGCTTCGTAAAATAAAGTTTACGATTGAAAAGTATTCGTAAACAGTAACTTCGTAAAGTAAAGTTTACGATTGAAAAGCTTTCGTAAACCTCTTCTTAAATGAATTTACGAATGAAGACTATTCGTAAACCTTGCTATGGATAGTTTACGAATGAAATATATTCGTAAACAGTATATTCGTAAAGTAAAGTTTACGAATGAAATGCTTTCGTAAACCTTTACACACTGTTGATATCGTAAACAAGGTTTACGATTGAAATGCTTTCGTAAACCTTTAGTTGACCGTAAACTTAAATGCTTTGACCGTAAACTATAAAGCTTTGATTGTAAAGTTTTCTGTTCGTAAACTAAGTTTTTATTCGTAAAATTTACAAATACAGTAAAATTTGATCAAAAACACATAAATTCTCAAATTAAGCTCAGATAATCGATCGAAAACAACAATTAAACATGTAAATACACTCGATTAAACCAGATCAAAAGCAAAACATAAACAATTTTCGAGTTTTTCACATGAACACTTTGAAGATCATAAGAAAAATTCGATCGAAAATCAATAATTTGGTCCAAATTCAGCTTCGATCAGTCAAATTAATCAAATATTAATCATCACAAACAGTATCACATACATCATCGCAAACATCTAAGCAAGCACCTCATACAAAAATGCAATTAACAGTGATGATCGCGATGAACAGTAGCTATCGTAAACTTCAAATTGCAGAATCGTAAACTTCAAAATCAATCAATTCAATCACACGTTTGCTCTGATACCAATTGTAGTTCACAGATTTCATACATCCAATCAATAAAACTTGAGCATAGATTGATCGAATTACCTTGATAATAAACGCGCGGAAGACTTTGGTATAAACTCAATCAATCTTCAATAATCACCAAGCTTTCTCTTCAAGCAATCCATTTATCTCTCTACAATTAAGCCCTAATTATGAAAACGATGAGACAGTGTTTCTAGTGAGAGAAAGCTAAAACTCAAGTTGTTGTGTATTTTACACACACTTGCCCTATATATATACCAAAGCATACTTTGGTATATTTACACTTTAGTTGTAGGTCCAGTTTTAACGCATCCAACGAATGAAACTTGAGAATTAGATCGAATGAGAATTACCTTGATTAATAACGCGCGGAAGACTTTGGTATAAACTCAATCAATCTCCATTAATCACAAGCTTCTCTCTACAATAAGTTCATTTCTCTCTCTACAATTAAGCCCTAATTATGATAATGATGAGAGAGTGTTTCTAGTGAGAGAAAGCTAAAACTCAAGTTCTGTGTATTTTACACACACTTGCCCTATATATACCAAAGCATACTTTGGTATATGTACACTTTAGTTCCTATATTTATATAAAATACAATTAAGTCCCTAGACAAAGATAACATGATTATTGAACACTAGAAAATATTCCTAACAATCTCCCCCTTAGTGTTCAATTGTCATTGAAGCATCGGTTGTCTTTGTCTTTGTTAATCTTCAGTCTTCATCATCATTTGAACACAACAGAAAGATTCCTAACAATATCCCCCTTTGCAGCAGAAAAGATTCCTAACAATCTCCCCCTTTTAAAATCTCTGCCTTTGTGTTCAACTTCGAATTTGACATGGTCTTCTGTTGCTGTTTGAAGAAAATAGCTGAGAGCATCTGGAGAATCTTCAGTCTCCCCCTATTTACATGCACCCTCTTTTTCTTCTTTGCAACTTGAATATTCGTCACCTTCTTGCATATATCAGAGTCGCGCGGATCGTCAGCATTGACTTGTCGTGTATGCTCGAACCATGGAGAGAAGTCTTGTTTGTTGTGGTTCAGCACGTGCGTTGAAATCTTGGCTTCTTTAATGAGTTCACGTGCTTGGCCTCCTTGATATACTTCTCCCCCTCATGGCGATTCAGTTGTATCGTCATGCTGTGTGATCAAGGTGAACCTGAGTGGACGCTGAACGTGTTGGCGTTGAATTCCGGATGAAGTACCTGAAAATGGGACAGACGACCGATCATCGTGAAACATCCCTTGATGTCACTCTTGGTCGTTGATGCAAAGTCACACAGACTTGCATTTGAAGGGACTACGGGGCCACATAGGCATCCCGTTGACATCATTCTAGGGTCGTGCTCCAGAAGATGGCCTGCTACCGTTGTTGTTTTTATGTTGCAACGGCAGGACTTCATTCTGATCATAGAAGCACATCATTTAATGATGCGTCTACAGAAGTTCTGGCATGGTCACGTAGACCTGCAATATGTGTGTAAAAGAATGTATGTGTCCTAGAAAATGTAAAAAGATTTAGGCTATGAGGACACACTAGACTTTTAAGTGTTCAAGAACGTCGTGGTGTGGGGCTGTGGACCACTTTGTTCAATATCTCCCGCTTCCAAATGAAACGGTGATAGCATATGCGGTTCCCCGTGAGATATTGAAACATCTGTCTTTAGGGAGACAAATGAGTAGCTAGGAAGGGTCGTGCATGCGCCTTTGGACCAGATGAAGCGTCTACTACCCGGGATCTGATAAATCAGTCATGTACCTATATGGTTATGGCCCGGATAGTTTGTGGTTGAGTTGTAAGGATGTCATCGTGATACGCTCAATACCCTCACATACACTCGGGGTTTGTTCCTGGGTTAGGATCTGTTGGGTCTACTGAACCTTTGGAACAGGTATGTGAACAACTCTTTTGTATCCATGCGCTTGTTGGCATTTAGGTAGCTCTCCTTCTTCAAAGCATGAAGGTTGTCTTCAGGGCATTCCGTTTTAAGCTCTAGCGCTGTATTTAGGTAACACTCCCCCTAAATACTTGCGCTAATTCTAATGTGATGCCCGTGCTCCCCCTAAATAGATGCGTTTTTTGAGAAATTGCATATTACGAAGAAATCAAGCGCCTTTTGTATTTGAAGTGACACTCCCCAATAAATGTGCCTTTTTCACTTATAAGTCTCACTCCCCCTAAAACATATGCGCTTTTTACATTAGAACTATGGTAATACGCTCTTTTGAAGTTCATGCGCCTTGTCTATCTATCTATCCACTCCCCCAAAATAAAAACAATATAGAATATGAAGACCGACTATTCTATAAAATTAAGCGCTATTTATACTAAGTCGAACTCCCTATGATAGTCAAAAACTGAAAATATAGAGTTTGACTCCACAGAAATTCAAGCGCTTTTTGAATTTTGAAATCGGCTCGGCCTTCTTTGATCATTGTAGCTCAATTTTTTTTTTTTTATTATTATTTTTTTTTATGGCCTTTTCTTTCTGTTTTTTTTTTTTTTTTTTGTGGCCTTTTCTTTCTTTTTTTTTTTTTATCTATTGGCCTCTTTTTTTTTATGTTTTTTTTTTTTTTTTTTTTTTATGGCCCGTTTTTTTTTTTGAGGAAAAGATAAAAATAAAAACAATGTCAAATCAAGAGCTTTGGAATAGTCTTGATTTGGTGTGTTTGCTCACGTCACATACCGATCGCGTGTGTGGAGCAAACCGAATACCACACGTGTCGGGTCTTGTACGACTGCTCATCATTGCATACCGACCATACATGTGGAGCAATCGTCGTCTATTTACCATGTATGATCGGGAAACTGCAAAACAAATTATCGGGACTTTGGTACCCATTTTTGGACGGGTCCTCCCTGGTTAGCAGTGAAACAATTATGCATATAAGGTTCAAATTTGGAAGCAAAATTATCACATAAAGCAGTCATAGGAATCCACATTTGTCGAGGACTACTTATTTCCATTTGTAGCTTAGGTTTCCAAATTTGTTGTACCTTTTTGAAATTTAACTTTTCAGCATCGGTGAATGTGTGTCTTTTTGTAGAAGAGAAAATTTTCTCTTTCGCCAGTCGCTTAAGATGCGATTCGGATTTGACTTTGACCGGGTACTTGAGAGAGGAATACGAGCTTATAGAATCAATAGCATTAAGTATAGAAGTGTCGTATTTCCTACCTTCTAGACTCACATCATTCACTTTGTAATGTGTACTAAATGAGCTACTTTTGTTTAGACAATTATTACTTTTGGATGTTTCAGTTTTAATAGAGAATGTGTAAATATTGTCTACTTTAGTTTTAGTAGCTTCTTTCTTTAATTTTGATTTTAGAATGACTTTGGGTATTTTTGGATTAGGAATAGAGGTAGAACCAAATTTAGTCGAGGCAATAGAAGATAATTTGTCTTCCTCTATTCTTTCTTTATTGATATCTTTAGTCATTCTTGCGCCTTTTTGAGAGGAATTTTTTAGAATTAAATTCTCCTTTAAAAGCTTATCTATTTGAGCTCGAAACCCGTATGGAGTGTAGCAATCCTTAGGTTCGGGTTTAATTGATAGTATAGAATGTTCCTTAGTTGGCACTGACTCAATTGTTTGAGTCGACTTATTTAGAGACAAATTTTTCTCAAGTTGATCTTTCTTTACCAGAAGAAGCTCTAGTTCTTTAATGTTAGAGTGTAATCTTGTGCATTCTTCAGAAAGATCTTTATTTTGAGCTTGATAATCTTTATTTTCCTTTAGTTCTGTTGTTTCAGAATTTGATTTAGCAAGATCATTGTTAAGTTTAGCTATTTTCTCATTAGCTAATTGAAGTTTTATTCCTAGATTGGCTTCTTCTAATAGATGTTTTCTTAGGACAACTTCATTATTGGCTAATCTTGCTTCTAATTTCTTGACCATTTCTTTTTCATTATTTGTGGATGAGAATTTTTGCAACATTGACTTGTTTGCTTCATCACAGGCAGACATACTTATTTTCAACTCACATATTTTTTATTCATGTTCTGTGGTCTTAGTCTTCAACCTTATAATCTCATCCTTTGCATTGGTCAATTGACATTCAAGACTAGCTTCAATTTCTAGATGTTTTCTTAAGACACGCTCGTTATTAGCTAGCCTCGCTTCTAGTGTCTTGATCATTTGTTCGTGAAATAAATCCATTTTAATCTTTTCAGTTCAAATATAGAATTTTGAAAATTTAAGTTCAAATAATGTTGGTAATTAAATTCTATATAGAATGTTGGATTTTAAATTTTGTTCAAATAAAATTGTGGGATGTATATTGATCGTTGACGTGTTTTAGAATTGATTTAATTTTTGATCAATATTAATTTTTTTTTATTCTGTTAAGAAAATTTTAGATATTGATATTAACCGCAAACTTTTAATTTCAGTTCAGTTCATAAACTTTTCAGCACAGCAAAGTTTAGATACAAAATATTAATTATCGACTTAGATTGTATCTTGGACTTTGTATATTATTAAAAGAATGTAAGTTTTTGCGGTTCTGATTTGACACAATATTAGTTTACGAATGAAAGAGAAAGCTGTAAACAGTGCTTTTTAGTTTACGAGTAAAGAATGTTTACGAATGAGAATCGTTCGTAAATTTTTAATCGTTCGTAAACCTTGAAGAGCTGTAAACAGTAACTTTCGTGAAGTAAAGTTTAATCGTAAACTTATAGCCCTTGTTTACGAATGAGAATTATTCGTAAAGAGTTGAATCGTAAACTTATATCGCTTGTTTACGAATGAGAAAGGTTCGTAAACCTTGATTATAGATGGTTTACGAATGAAATAGATTCGTAAACAGTAGATCTGTAAAGGTTTACGATTGATGTCAAATCGTAAACATTAGGCTCAGGATGGTTACGATTGCAGATGATTCGTAAGCAAGAGTTAATGAGGTTTACGATTGAGATTGATTCGTAAACAAGAGTCTTATGTGGTTTACTAACGAAATAGATTCGTAAACCTCTTCCTAGATGAGTTTACGAATGAAAACTATTCGTAAACCTTTGCTATAGATGGTTTACGAATGAAATGGAATCGTAAAGTAAAGCTTTGAAGTTTACGAATGAATGAGAACAGTAAACAGTGAGTTTCGTAAAGTAACTATAAGTTTACGTTTGGCTTGAATGAAATGTTAAATGCACAGAAGCTAAATTCAAACCTTAATCATTTGAGAAACCGTTCGATCTGGGCAGAGTGGATCCGAAACCTACTTGATTATCGAGCAGTAAATCCAGATGATAATCAAGAGGTCTTCAATTCATCTTCGATCGAATTTTGTTTGTGTGTTTCAGATAGAAGGTTTACGGGTCTAAGTTTGTATGAAAAGGTTTTCGCAAATGATTTTAAAATGATTTATACGAAAAAAAATTATACTGAGAATAATTTTTGTACTGAAAAATTTTACCGAAAAAAATTTCTTTACCCAAAAAATTTTCTAAGCCTCGGTAAACCTTTGAAAAGTAGGTACAAAAAAATCTTGTAGTAGCAAAAAAAATTTTAGGATTACGGGCAGTATTTGACGGGTTTACGGGTCTAAGTTTGTAATGAGATAGATTCGTAAACTTTTCAAATGTTTACGGGTCTTTAGGTTTACGGGCAGTATTTGACCGTAAACTTTTGTGATTCGTAAACCTTTATAGTTTACGAATGAGATAGATTCGTAAACAGTGCCTTGAGATAGTTTACGAATGAAGATGATTCGTAAACAGTGCCTTGATATTTACGAATGAAAAGTATTCGTAAACAATTATTTTTACTGGTTTACGAATGAAACTGATTCGTAAACAGTAACCCGTAAAGTAAAGTTTACGATTGAAAAGTATTCGTAAACCTTCACACACTGTTGATTCGTAAATTCTTTTACTAATGAAAGTGATTCGTAAACTCTGAGATTCGTAAAATTATACTCGTAAACTGAGTTTCTCTTGGTTTACGAATGAATCATTCGTAAACACTAAGATTCGCAAACTATCGTTCGTAAACTGAATTTATCTAGGTTTACGAATGAAACACTGTTATTCGCAAACTAACGTTCGTAAACCTTTAATCGTTCGTAAACAGTACTCTTTAGTTTACGATTGAATAGTATTCGTAAACAGTGCCTTCAGATAGTTTACGACTGAAAAAGCGTTCGTAAACAGTGACTTCAAAGGTTTACGATCAAAAAGTGTTCGTAAACAGTTACCTTTGTAACGTAAAGTTTACGATTGAAAAGTATTCGTAAACCCTTACACACTATTGAGATCGTAAACAAGGTTTACGATTGAAAATCTTTCGTAAACCTCTGGTTGACCGTAAACTTAAATGCTTTGACCGTAAACTATAAAGTTTCGATCGTAAAGTTTTCTGTTCGTAAAGCTTAACTAACAGACTATTGCAAAGTTAATATTCGTAAACCTAAGCGTTTACGAATGAAAAATATTCGTAAACCTTTCTTAAAGATAGTTTACGAATGAAATATATTCGTAAACAGTAGAAATGTGAAGGTTTACGATGAATGTGGATTCGTAAACAGATAATCAAGAGGTTTATGATCGATATCCGATTCGTAAACTTTGCAATTCGATTAAATTCGATCAAAAACACTTAAGTTCTCGAATTAAGCTCAGATAATCGATCGAAATCAGTAATTAAAACATGTAAAAACACTCGATTAAACCAGTTAAATGCAAAACATATAGAATTTTCGAGTTTTTCACATGAACATTTTGAAGATATTGAAGAACAGTTCGATCAAAATTAACACAATTAGTCCAAATTCAGCTGTAATTAGCTCAATTAATCATGATTACTCATCGCAAACAGTATCATATTCATCATCGCAAACATCTAAGCAAGCACCTCATACAAAAATGCAATGAACAGTGATGATCGCGATGAACAGTAGCTATTCGTAAACATCAAGTTTGCGACGAACAGTGCGATGAACAGTAGCTATCGTAAACTTCAATTCATCCATCGAACACCATCGTAAACATCAAATTAAGCTCAAAATCAATTCAGTGGCACACGCATGCTCTGATACCAATTGTAGGTCCAGTTTTAACGCATCCAACGAATGAAACTTGAGAATTAGATCGAATGAGAATTACCTTGATTAATAACGCGCGGAAGACTTTGGTATAAACTCAATCAATCTTCATTGCAATCCAAGTTTCTCTCTACAATATACCTCACTTTCCCTCTCTACAATTAAACCCTAATTATGCTAATGATGAGAGAGAAATCTAATCTAGTGAGAGAAACTAAAACTCAAGTTTTGTGTATTTTACACACACTTGCCCTATATATACCAAAGCATACTTTGGTATATGTACACTTTAGTCCCTATATTTATATAAAATACAATTAAGTCCCTAGACAAAGATAACATGATTATTGAACACTAGAAAATATTCCTAACAATCTCCCCCTTAGTGTTCAATTGTCATTGAAGCATCGGTTGTCTTTGTCTTTGTTAATCTTCAGTCTTCATCATCATTTGAACACAACAGAAAGATTCCTAACAATCTCCCCCTTTGCAGCAGAAAAGATTCCTAACAATCTCCCCCTTTTAAAATCTCTGCCTTTGTGTTCAACTTTGAATTTGACACGGTCTTCTGTTGCTGTTTGAAGAAAATAGCTGAGAGCATCTGGAGAATCTTCAGTCTCCCCCTCATTTGAACACAACAGAAAGATTCCTAACACACCTGATCTTTGTGATCAAGTTAGAACTTCCGTAGACATGTCTTGCTTCGACATGATTCGAGGATCGGAAGGAAGTCCTTCCGTTGCAACATCAAAGCAACAACGGTTTCAGGTCATCGTCTACGAGCATAGCTCCTAGATCGATGTTAACGGGAAGCCTTCGTGACCCCGGTTTCTTACACGGCGGATTGCCTTTGTGGCTCCGTCTGGTTATTACCATTACCGACCTGTCGTTTGTGTCCTCCTAATCTTCCTACACAAGCATGCCGATCTCGTTAACACGAATCGCCATGAGGGGGAGAAGGGAACACGCATAAACAAACAGGTCGGACCACCCACCAATCTCCGCCGCGCTCACCACTCTGAAGTCGGGCTCCCCTGCACTTGGATGGAACATTCCAAAGGAGCCTAACACCCCACGCGTACCTTCTTCCGGAGCCAGACAAGCTTCCTCGAGGCCAAACCAGACAACTTCCTTCGAAGAAGACGAATCCGGCGTCGAGAAGAAGAAGATTGGAGAAGACTTGACGACTGCCTTAGTGGCTGTGGCGACCCCACTTTTTAATATAAATAGTTGGCGGGTTTTCGCAACGAAAGCCGCGGAAAGCTCATTTTACAAAAACTTTTTAAAACAAACTAAGATACATATCATTTTTACAGTACAACCATCTTTACACGGGCCTCGGCCCCAAAATATCAAAACAATCCTACGCCTCCACAGGTCGCGTCCCATGTACTGCACCGCCCTCAAAAGTCCGTGGAGTCACTGCCATCAGCCTGCCTCAGTCGTGACGTACCTCGACGTCGGGCTCAGTAATACCTACAACACGTAAAACTGAGCGATTGCCCAGTAGGTGAAAATATGCGTGAATGCAGCGTGCCCTCAATCTCAATCCCGACATCTCACCGTGCAATGCACGCTCGTCCCACAACCTCATCCCATCTCATCTCATCTCATCCACAGGGCCCTAGGTCGGACTAATGCACCTCATAAATAACCCTACGGCACCTACCGTAAAGTTCGAGCGGCACCAACCACTCATCTCGACGGCACCAACCGTCCATACTCATTAGTGGCACCAACCACTAATCACGACGGCACCAACCGTCTATATAAATAAAGCTGGGCGGCACCAACCGCCCATCTCGACGGCACCAACCGTCAGGTGCAACTAGTACCAACCTCAACTCGACTTCGAGTCGACAACCAGCATCGGTCACATTCTACCCCGCTCAACGACACCTTAAGGTGTCACCGTATCAATACGGTCATCCAATCTTACCTCAATATGTCGTGATATGAAATGCGTGTCATACAAGTCGCACAAAATAACAACCACATCTCGTAACACCCGAAAATCCGGAAATCCTTTAAAATCCCAAAAATAATACTTACAGCTGAAAATAAAATAACCGTTGACCAGGGAATTTAATTGAAACCCGAAAATGGTTTAAATTAAAAGATTTGGGCTGAAATCAAACTAAAGCCCAGAATGGTCACACCAGGCCCATGAAAACTCTACTAACAGTTGACCTGACGAAAACCTTTTTAACCTGGCGAGAACCTTTCTATGTCGCGAAAAGGTTTGGCATTGCGAAAAGCTAGCGAAAACTTTAACTGGCGAAAACCATTTCTTTTAAGTGGCGAAAAGCTTAGGCTAGCGAAAAGTAGCGAACAGCTTAAACTTGGCGAAAACTTTGGAAGTGGCGAAAAGCTTTCTCATTTTGAACAGTAGCTAGCGAAAACTTATATTAAGTAGCGAAAAGTTTTGGTTCGCGAAGACTCACAAAAAGTGGCGAAAAGCTGGGTTCGCGAAAACCTAACAAAAGTTGGCGAAAAGCTTGGTTCGCGAAACTTCACAAAAAGTTGGCGAAAAGCTTGGTTTGCGAAAAACCTTTTTTATTTTGAACAGTGACTAGCGAAAAGCTCACTTTGCGAACACTAAGTGGCGAAAAGCTTTGGTTCGAAAACCTTATTATTGGCCCGCGAAAAACTTTTTCCTCTCACATACCGAAAACCTTAGGCCCGCGAAAAACTGATTTTCGGCCCGCGAAAACTTTTTCTTCTTCACAGTTCGCAAAGTAACTGGCCCGCGAAAACTTAAAATGGCCCGCGAAAATGGTTTTCGGCCCGAAAACAAGAATCATTCGAAAATAAAGAACAGTGTACGAAAAACACTGTGTTCTTCCAAATCTTCATATCTTCAACAAATTCCAGAAACTCATAACATAATTAAAACCCATATTTTGGGTTGTTAAACATCAATCATCACACAAAATCACGTAAGCATAACTTAGAATCGAATTCACACAGTCAGTCAAAACCTGGGTTTTAGCTCATGTAATCACCCAAAAATTCATTTAAGATTATAAGACATGTTATCACATACAACATATATTAATTACGTGTTGTAGATGAAATATTTCACCTACCTCACGTCCGAAGCTAACTAAGCTACGATTTTTCCTAGCTCTCGATCGTTGGTTGTTGAGTTTGAAGGTTTTATTCTCTCCTTTTCTTCTCCTTGTTCCTTTTCTTTTTAATGAAGATTTTGAAGTATAATTGTATTGTGGCGACCCCACTTTTTAAACATAAATAGTTGGCGGGTTTTCACAACGAAAGCCGCGGAAAGCCCATTTTACAAAAACAAAAATACATAGTTTATTATACACTATATAAAAGAGTTGATTTACAAAAGCCGTACTAGTCTTTACAACGGGCCGAAGCCCCAAAATATCAAAACAATCCTACGCCTCCACAGGTCGCGTCCCATGTACTGCATCCGCCCCCAAAAGCCCGTGGAGTCACCGCCACCAGCCGCTACTCACCCGTACCTATAAAACATGTAACCCTGAGCAAAATTGCCCAGTAGGTGAACATTAAAGTAATGCGATGCATGCGTGCACATGTCCCCAAATCCCAATATCTCACATGACAAATGCACGCTCATTTTTCTCATATCTCAATACTCAGGGCCCTAGGTTAGACTCGGCACCTCGCGCGCAACATCACATCAATCATCCGGTCACACAGACTCGGAAGTCACATCTCATGGCGGTGGGCACCCCGAGTCGCGTTTTCACACTGTACCCGGGTAGATAGAACGATCACGTCTATCTCCCGCCTAATCTCATCTCATGACGGTGGGCACCCCGAGTCGCGTTTTCACACTGTACCCGGGTAGATAGAACGATCACGTCTATCTCCCGTCAAGTCGAGCAATCCAACGACGGTGGGCACCTCAGGTTGCTCAAGCCTGAGTAGACAGAGCGATCACGTCTGTCTCCCGTCAGGTGCATCTCGAGTCTTAACCTCACAAATCTCTGCCAAAGAAGGGCATACACTCTCCCATCGCACAAATGCGATCAATGCTCTCGTCATGACATGCCGTGGATGCATGAACAATTAATCGCAGGACATATCAAGTATATCCGAAAAACCCTAAAAAATCATTAGGATATATAAAACGTACTTTTGGTTCAAATACTTTAAAATCCCAAAAATAGTGAATTATTTAAGACTCAATACTCCTCTATCGGTTGACCCGAAAATGGGGTCCAAGTTCGAAAATATTTTATAAAAGTTGACCTGGCGAAAAGCTTTGGTACGAAAACAGTTGGCGAAAAGCTTTGGTACGAAAACAGTTGCGAAAAGCTTTGGTACGAAAACAGTTGGCGAAAAGCTTTGGTACGAAAACAGTTGGCGAAAAGCTTTGGTGCGAAAACCTTATAAAAGTTGAAAAGCTTGGTTCGCGAAACCTAATGAAGAGTGGCGAACAGCTCAGTTCGCGAAAACTGGCTGTCGGCCCGCGAAAACTGGTTTTCGGCCCGTGATGTCTCACAGTTCGCGAAACAACTCAGCCCGCGAAAACTGGTTTTCGGCCCGTGATGTCTCAGTTCGCGAACTACCTCAGCCCGCGAAAACTGGTTTCGGCCCGTGATGTCTCACAGTTCGCGAACTACCTCAGCCCGCGAAAACTGGTTTTCGGCCCGCGAAAACTTTTTCCTCTCAGTTCGCAAAATAACTGGCCCGCGACAAACTTCAAATGGTCCGAAAACAAGAAATCATACGAAAACACAGAACAGTATACGAAAAAAAACAGTTCTTCAAATCTTCATATCTTCAACAAATTCCAGAAACTCAACACATAATTAAAACCCATATTTTGGGTTGTTAAAACATCAATCATCACACATAGCATTAAATCATACCAAAAACGAAGGTGATCCTTTCACCATAAATATAACAGTTTAAAATATCAGTTTTTGGGTTTGTAGGTTTCACCTACCTCACGTCCTAAGCAGTTTTAAACAGATTGTTTGATGAAGCTTGGAAGGAACTTTTGCCAAATTTCCTCTCTTCCTTTCTCTCTCGCCTTCCTCTCCTCGTTCTTTTTCTTCTGAAGTTTTTGAAGTATTGTATATTTAGTTGGGGAGAGACTTACGTGATGACAAGGAGGTGATAAGGTGGTGATGCAATTTTCCTCTTAAGCTAAGAAAGGGTCTTTTTTGTAATTTTCCTCCTTTTGTCTCTTTCTTCATCGCCAACCATTTCTCTATGAAAAATACGAATCCATCCAGTCCTTTTGGCCTAATTATTTTCCAGTCCCTAAAGTTTTCCTTCTTTATCGGGCTTGGGCCCAATTATTATTTGGGCTCAATTTCAAGCCTGCCCAAACTTATCTTTACTAATTTCGAAGTTTTGCGAAATCCCCGTATTAAATTTTACGGGTATTACATCCTCCCCCCCTTCAAGAAATTTCGTCCTCGAAATTTAGGCAGTCGGAAATAATTCGGGGTACTTCTGTCGCATTTCGTCTTCTCGTTCCCACGTTGCTTCCTCAATTTCCTGATGACGCCACAAAATTTTGACCAACGGAATATTTTTATTCCGAAGTCGCCTTACTTCATACATCAATATTTCTACCGGCTTCTCCTCGTAACTTAAGTCCGGCTTCAATCGTTGATGAAGGGTTTCATTTTGTAGCACATGGCTTGGATCGGCGACGTATTTTCGCAATGTTGATACGTGAAAGACGTCGTGAACCTGATCTAAAGACGCCGGTAATTCGAGTTGATAAGCGACCTCGCCGATTCGTTTCATGATTCTGAAAGGGCCTATATACCTCGGACTTAACTTCCCTTTGCGTCCGAACCGTTTCACGCTCTTCATTGGGGATATCTTCAAGAATACCCAATCGTCCTCCGCAAATTCTAACGGCCTTCGTCGTTTATCAGCGTAGCTTTTCTGACGACTTTGGGCTGTTTGCATTCTCTCTCGAATCTTTGCAACAGCTTCCGTCATTTCTCGAACCATTTCGGGACCTAGTAGCGCTCGTTCACCGATCTCGTCCCAATGAACTGGGGATCGACATTTACGCCCGTACAAAGCTTCATACGGTGCCATTCCGATCGTAGCCTGAAAGCTATTGTTGTACGAGAATTCGATCAGCGGAAGATATTTGCTCCAATTTCCTTTAAAATCTAGCACGCATGCTCGTAACATATCTTCCAGTGTTTGGATCGTCCGTTCAGATTGTCCATCTGTCTGGGGATGATAAGCTGAACTGAAAGACAACTTGGTTCCCATAGCTTTTTGTAAACTTCCCCAGAAGTTAGACAGAAACCTCGAGTCCCGATCTGAAATGATCGAAATTGGGATTCCATGGAGTCGAACAATCTCTTGAATATATAATTCCGCATACTTCTCCATGGAATATGTTTTATTGATTGGCAGAAAATGGGCAGATTTTGTCAATCTATCGACAATTACCCAAATTGCGTCGTGGCCTTTCACAGTCTTTGGTAGTCCAACGACGAAATCCATTGTTATATGGTCCCACTTCCATTCAGGAATCGTTAATGGTTGTAACATTCCTGCTGGCCTTTGGTATTCCGCCTTAATCTGTTGGCAAGTCAGGCATTGATTTACATAGGCGGCAACATCTTTCTTTATCCCCGGCCACCAATAGTTAACTCGTAAATCCCGATACATTTTCGTTGTACCAGGATGTACAGAGTATGGTGTAGTATGTGCCTCCGTCAATACTTTAAATCGGAGTTCTTCCCTATTTGGCACATACAAACGGCCGTTGTATCGTAAGCTCCCGTCTCCTCGGATTTCAAAATCCGTCGTAGTGCTTTCATTTTGTTCCCCTTTAATCTTCACATAAAGATCATCTTCCTTTTGGGTCTTAGTGATTTGTTCCAATAATGTTGGTTTGAGCGTTAATGCTTCCATTCTCGCTTCGACTTCACCGAAGTTGACTACCTCTATTCCAATCTGACATAGCTCCGCACTCACGGCTTTACGACTCAAAGCATCTGCGACTACGTTGGCTTTACCCGGATGATAATTGATCACGCATTCGTAATCGTTCACTAACTCAAGCCATCGTCGTTGCCTCATATTTAACTCCTTTTGGGTGAAGAAGTACTTCAAGCTCTTGTGATCCGTAAAAATTTCGCATCTTTCTCCGTAGAGGTAATGTCGCCAGATCTTCAGGGCGAATACCACGGCTGCTAGTTCTAGATCGTGCGTGGGGTAGTTTTTCTCGTACTCCTTTAGTTGTCGGGAGGCATAGGCAATTACCTTCCCGTTTTGCATTAGCACGCATCCCAAACCACTCTTCGAGGCATCCGTATACACCGAAAATCCTTCAGTTCCTGACGGTAATGCTAAAACCGGAGCGGTCGTTAGTCTCTTTTTCAGTTCTTGGAAGCTTTGTTCACACGATTCCGTCCATTTAAACGGAAATTTTTCTTCGTCAAATTGGTGAGTGTTGAGGCAATGCTGGAAAAATCTTTGATGAACTTCCGATAATATCCAGCAAGCCCGAGAAAACTTCTAATCTCCGTGGGAGTGGTTGGTCGTGGCCAATTCTTAATTGCTTCAATCTTACTAGGATCCACCGAAATCCCGTCTCCGGAAATAATGTGTCCCAGAAAGGCCACTTCTGTCAACCAAAATTCGCATTTCTTGAATTTTGCGAACAACTGCTTCTCCCATAAAATTCCTAGAATTGTTTTTAGGTGTTCTTCATGCTCGTCTTTCGTCTTTGAATAAATAAGGATATCACCTATAAAGACGATCACGAAGCAGTCTAGGAAATTCTTGAATACCCGATTCATCAGATCCATGAAAGCAGCTGGTGCATTTGTTAACCCAAAAGGCATGACCAAAAACTCGTAATGGCCGTACCTTGTACTGAATGCGGTTTTGGGAACGTCTGTCTCACGGATTTTTAACTGATGATACCCAGAACGCAGGTCGATCTTAGAGAATATCGTTGCTCCTTGCAACTGGTCAAACAAGTCATCAATCCTCGGCAACGGATACTTATTCTTTATCGTGATCTTATTTAACTCACGATAATCGATGCACAATCTCATCGACCCGTCTTTCTTTCGAACGAACAGAACCGGTGCTCCCCATGGAGAGAAGCTCGGTTGGATGAATCCCTTCTGCAACAATTCTTCCAACTGTTCTTTCAGTTCCCGTAGCTCGTTCGGCGCTAATCGATATGGAGCTTTCGATATCGGGGCAGCCCCAGGCATAAGATCGATTTTGAATTCGATCTCTCTATCAGGAGGTAAACCTGGAAGATCGTCGGGAAATACGTCGGGGTATTCATTCGCAATCGGAACCTCCTCAAGTCTCAAAAGGGGAGATTCCTCGGCCTTCATGGCAGAACAAAAATAGAATTCGCAACCTGAGTTAACAAGTCATCGGGCCTTCAGGGCAGATATTTGAGGAATTCTATCTTTGCTCGCCTTTCCCCAAAAGACGAACTCTCCTCCCTTGGGTGATTGGAACCTTACGATTTTCTTAGAACAGTCAATCATGGCTCCGTATTTCGAAAGCCAATCCATCCCGAATATGATGTCGTAATCATTCATCGGGATTACAATTAGATCGACTAACAATTCTCTACCCTCCATATTTATTGGGTACTTTTCTATCACTAAATTGGTTCGGGTCGGGTTCCCATGTGGCAAACTAACTGAATAATCCCTCTTAGAATGGGTAGGATATATTCCGACCCTTGTCACAAAATCAGCCGACACAAACGAATGTGTGGCTCCTGAGTCAATTAAAATAGAAGTCGGGACATGGTAAATATTTAACGTACCCGTCACCACATCGGGGTTTGTCTCCGCCTCCTCTTTTGTTAATGTAAAGACCCGTGCTGGTACAGGTGGAGGTCGGATTAACTGTCGGGGTTGATTCTGCACCAGGGGTTGTCTCTCTGGGCATGCTCTAGCGAAATGCCCAATCTTTCCGCATTGGTAGCACTGTGGAGGTTGTCTCACTCCGTAGCAGACCCCAAAGTGATAGCGCCCACATTGCTGGCATTGGGGCGTAACATTCTGAGTTCGATTAGAGATATTTGTCGGCCCTTGATTCGGCCTCGGGCGCCAGTTTTGTTGGCCCGGTCGGTTTCCTTGGCTAGACCGCCCTTTGCCAAAGAATTGGCGCTTTTTGTTTCCCCCTCCGCCTTGTTGATTCTCTCTCCTTTTCCTCGCTTCCTGGGCTTCCACAACTACCCGCTCTGCTTGCTCAGCAATTAAGGCGCGTTCAGTAACTTGCATGAACTCCAGCTGTCGCGCGCCGGCTATGCTCAAATCCCGATAGATTTCGGGCTTGAGTCCCTGAATGAATCGAGTCACCTTCAGGGTATTGGTTGCCACAAGAAACGGGGCAAAACGGGACAGTTCTTCAAAACGACGGATGTATTCCGCCACTGGCATGCTTCCTTGTCGTAAATTCATGAATTGGAGCATACGCTGCTCCTGTTCATGAGCAGTGAAATATTTGGTGAAGAACAGCTCCTTGAACCTGTCCCACGTCATAGTGATTGGATCTTCCAACACCTTTACAGTATTCCACCAATAGCGCGCATTCTCCCGTAGGAGGGAAACGGCACAAAGTACCTTCTCATTATCAGGCACTCTGCTATAGATGAACATGTCCTCTATAGTGCCTATCCAGTCCTCAGCTACCGCAGGGTTGGCGGCTTCAGTAAAGATGGGAGGATTCAATTTTCGGAAACGCTCCCCGATTATTTGTACATGATCGGGCTGTGGGGAAGGACGATGCTCCGACGAGCTCTGATGGTGTATAAGGTCACTAATTTGCTCCGACTGATGCTGAATTAGTTCGGTCAGTCTATCGATGGTATTATGTTCGTGCGTTGGAGATTCGGGCTCGCCTCTTCGGCTCGACTCCCCAACGTGTTTACGTCCCCCTCTCGGCATTTTGTAACTATTCTCCATTCACAGACACATACAATCACATAGTCATGTACCACATACTATTGTTAAAATTTAAAACTTACAGGCGCGGCTGGTTCTCCCGGCATTTTGGGTAGCAGTACATGGACAGTCTTCAGAATCTAAAACCTATGCTCTGATACCACCCTGTGGCGACCCCACTTTTTAAACATAAATAGTTGGCGGGTTTTCGCAACGAAAGCCGCGGAAAGCCCATTTTACAAAAACAAAAATACATAGTTTATTATACACTATATAAAAGAGTTGATTTACAAAAGCCGTACTAGTCTTTACAACGGGCCGAAGCCCCAAAATATCAAAACAATCCTACGCCTCCACAGGTCGCGTCCCATGTACTGCATCCGCCCCCAAAAGCCCGTGGAGTCACCGCCACCAGCCGCTACTCACCCGTACCTATAAAACATGTAACCCTGAGCAAAATTGCCCAGTAGGTGAACATTAAAGTAATGCGATGCATGCGTGCACATGTCCCCAAATCCCAATATCTCACATGACAAATGCACGCTCATTTTTCTCATATCTCAATACTCAGGGCCCTAGGTTAGACTCGGCACCTCGCGCGCAACATCACATCAATCATCCGGTCACACAGACTCGGAAGTCACATCTCATGGCGGTGGGCACCCCGAGTCGCGTTTTCACACTGTACCCGGGTAGATAGAACGATCACGTCTATCTCCCGCCTAATCTCATCTCATGACGGTGGGCACCCCGAGTCGCGTTTTCACACTGTACCCGGGTAGATAGAACGATCACGTCTATCTCCCGTCAAGTCGAGCAATCCAACGACGGTGGGCACCTCAGGTTGCTCAAGCCTGAGTAGACAGAGCGATCACGTCTGTCTCCCGTCAGGTGCATCTCGAGTCTTAACCTCACAAATCTCTCCAAAGAAGGGCATACACTCTCCCATCGCACAAATGCGATCAATGCTCTCGTCATGACATGCCGTGGATGCATGAACAATTAATCGCAGGACATATCAAGTATATCCGAAAAACCCTCAAAAATCATTAGGATATATAAAACGTACTTTTGGTTCAAATACTTTAAAATCCCAAAAATAGTGAATTATTTAAGACTCAATACTCCTCTATCAGTTGACCCGAAAATGGGGTCCAAGTTCGAAAATATTTTATAAAAGTTGACCTGGCGAAAAGCTTTGGTACGAAAACAGTTGGCGAAAAGCTTTGGTACGAAAACAGTTGCGAAAAGCTTTGGTACGAAAACAGTTGGCGAAAAGCTTTGGTACGAAAACAGTTGGCGAAAAGCTTTGGTACGAAAACCTTATAAAAGTTGAAAAGCTTGGTTCGCGAAACCTAATGAAGAGTGGCGAACAGCTCAGTTCGCGAAAACTGGCTGTCGGCCCGCGAAAACTGGTTTTCGGCCCGTGATGTCTCACAGTTCGCGAAACACCTCAGCCCGCGAAAACTGGTTTCGGCCCGTGATGTCTCACAGTTCGCGAACTACCTCAGCCCGCGAAAACTGGATTTCGGCCCGCGTAAACTTTTTCCTCTCAGTTCGCAAAATAACTGGCCCGCGACAAACTTCAAATGGTCCGAAAACAAGAAATCATACGAAAACACAGAACAGTATACGAAAAAAAACAGTTCTTCAAATCTTCATATCTTCAACAAATTCCAGAAACTCAACACATAATTAAAACCCATATTTTGGGTTGTTAAAACATCAATCATCACACATAGCACTAAATCATACCAAAAACGAAGGTGATCATTTCACCATAAATATAACAGTTTAAAATATCAGTTTTTGGGTTTGTAGGTTTCACCTACCTCACGTCCTAAGCAGTGTTTTAAACAGATTGTTTGATGAAGCTTGGAAGGAACTTTTGCCAAATTTCCTCTCTTCCTTTCTCTCTCGCCTTCCTCTCCTCGTTCTTTTTCTTCTGAAGTTTTTGAAGTATTGTATATTTAAGTTGGGGAGAGACTTACGTGATGACAAGGAGGTGATAAAGGTGGTGATGCAATTTTCCTCTTAAGCTAAGAAAGGGTCTTTTTTGTAATTTTCCTCCTTTTGTCTCTTTCTTCATCGCCAACCATTTCTCTATGAAAAATACGAATCCATCCAGTCCTTTTGGCCTAATTATTTTCCAGTCCCTAAAGTTTTCCTTCTTTATCGGGCTTGGGCCCAATTATTATTTGGGCTCAATTTCAAGCCTGCCCAAACTTATCTTTACTAATTTCGAAGTTTTGCGAAATCCCCGTATTAAATTTTACGGGTATTACATGTATATTTAACTTGGGATAGCTCACGTGATGACAAGGAGGTGATAAGTAGGTGATGAAGTTTTCCTCTTTGGCTAAGAAAGGTTCTCTTTTGTAATTTTCCTCCTTATTGGGTTTGGGCCCAACTATTCTTTGGGCTCAATTTCAAAATATCGGGCTTGCCCGAAATTAACTTCATTAATTTCGAATATACTATGCGTAATTCCCGTATTAAAATTTTACGGGTATTACAGTGGCTACGTCAGGTTATTACCTAACCTGAGTTCCTACCAACGCCATCCTCCGATCCCGACGACGTGATCTTCTTGCCAAAGATGATGCCTCATTTTGACCCATCGCATGGCGATCTCCCCAACTCGATTTTCATGAGGGGGAGTAGTACTAAGGCAAAATGGGAGCAAACCATGACGAAAGTGCAAGATAGATCAGAAACGCTAAATCCTCAAGCGTCGTCAAAGAATCAAGCGAACACCATGGACTACAAAGATCGAAGTTGCTGCCTCGTGTGCGTCTCTCCAAATTTCAAAGAGAACTTCCCAATCCCAACATAAGGTTGACCAAAAGTACGGGGAGTTGCGGTATTATCGAAAGGAGAGATCGAACACAAAAAGAAGAGATCCGACAAGCAACTTTAAACACCTTCCCGCATTTACGAGTTGAGCTTCAAAAGAAAATTAAGAAGATATGGTGCCGAGAAGCAAAGATCAAGACACGGTGAGCTTGAAGATCTCCAAAAGCAGAGGTCAAAAGACAAGAGAAGGAGGAAATTCCTTTAGGACTCAGGCAAACGCACTAAGCCCCGCAAAGATAATCTATGCCAAATTGAAGATTGAACACAAAGGGGGAGATTGTTAGGATTATTTTATTGTGTTCAATTAATTAGAATTATCTTTGTAGTTTATTTAAATAGATTTTATTTAAAAGATGTTTAGTGTAATTGGGCTTTGTTAGGGGTCCAAGTATTATATACCAAAATGTGGTATAAATACTTGAACCCTAACACATAATAAAAAGTGTTTTGTGTGAAAATCATCTAGAGAGAGAGAGAAGCTCCCAACCTTTTCCAAGAACACACACCCCACGTTTGAGCTAAATTCTTCCCATCTTCAAACGTGGTTAAATCGTCCCTAAGTTTATTTGTTAGGATAGAAAGGCTACCAACAGAAGTCTTATGGAACTCTTTCTTATCTATCGCCATATTCATTTCCAGATTTGATCGAGCTAAGAAAAATGGATATCGAAATGGAAGTGAATGATATAAGCGTCTTATATGCATCATTGACAATTCATCCGATCCTGATTGTTAAAATTAAACATGCTCAATTTTTGGATGAAAATTGAATCTTATCGCGAAAAAGGTGAAACAGGGAAAGACAACGTCTTTTTATATTAACAACGAGGGGAGTCTGGTGATTAATAACAGGTTATGTGTTCCGAATGTCGACAACATGCGAAAAAAAATAATGGAAGAAGCGCATACCGCCCCTTATGCTATGCATCCGGGCAGTACCAAAATGTATCGGACTCTCAAGGTTCACTATTGGTGGCCTAGAATGAAGAAAGACGTGGCTGAATATATTCTGAAATGTTTAACGTGTCAACAGATTAAAGCCGAACACCAAGCTCCCGTGGGTAAATTACATCCTTTACCCATACCAGTTTGGAAGTGGGAACGTATAACAATGGATTTTCTTTATGGTCTTCCTCCGACGGCAAGGAAAAATGACGCCGTTTGGGTAATTGTTGATAGACTTACGAAATCTGCTTACTTTTTACCATTCCGATGGGGTTCTACATTGGAATATCTAGCGAAAAGATATGTTAACGAAATTGTTCGATTACACGAAGTACCTGAATCTATTGTATCCGACCGTGATCCCCGGTTTACTTCAAGATTTTGGGGAAGCTTACAGGAAGCGCTCGGGACTAAATTGCATTTTAGTTAGGCGGTCCACCCGCAAACGGACGGACAATCGGAACGAACGATACAAACTTTGCAAGATATGCTTCGAGCATGTGTAATTGAATTCAAAGGGTCATGGGATGATTATGTTGCGTTAATGGAATTTGCCTACAATAACCAATACCATTCTAGTTTTGGGATGGCACCGTACGAAGCTTTATACGGTCGAAAATGTTGAAACCCGATCTGTTGGGATGTGGAAGGCGAACAGGTACTAGAAGGGCCGGACTTAATTCAAGATACGATGGAAAAGATAAAAATAGTCAATAGTCGACTTAAGGCGACCCAAGACCGACAAAAAGTTATATTGATCAACATCGACGGGAAATGGAATATGAAATTGGAGAGAAAGTATTTCTTCGTGTATCTCCATGGAAAGGCGTATTATGATTTGGAAGAAAAGGGAAATTGAGTCCACGTTATATCGGACCGTATGAGATACTTGAAAGGATCGGACCATTGGCGTATCGACTGGCGTTGCCACCTGAGTTACCACAGATACACAATGTTTTTCACGTCAGTATGCTACGGCAATATAGATCGGACCCTTCTCATATTCTACGTGACGAACCAATTCAGATTTTCAAAAATCTCAGTTACGTAAAAGAACCAGCAGAAATCCTCAAATATGCCGACAAACAATTACGAAATAAGACAATCCCGATGGTAAAAGTGCTATGGAAAAATCACTCGATCCGTGAAGCCACCTGGGAAACAAAAGAAAACATAAAGACGCGATACCCATGGTTATTAAAAGATACAGGTACGAAATTTCGGGGTCGAAATTTTTAAAAGGGGGGAGAATTGTCAGGAACCAAAACCAAAACCTTACTTCATAAGTTCATGCATCTATATGATTTTGTGTCATGCATTTTAATCCTAAGATTTGCTTGAGGTGATAGATTTTTAAGTATAACGTCAAAGTTAGTACAAGTGTGCCGAAAATTTTATCTCGACATTTTTTAGAACCGAAAAATCATGTGAAGATAGAAAACTTTTCTTCACATCAAAAAGTTTGTGTATTATATACAATAGAATCCAAAACCTTATAATGAAGGAAAAGAAAACTTATGCATGAGCCAAAAGCTTTGAGGTAATGACACCTCATGCTTAAGAAAGCTTAGTAAGCATTTTAGCCAAACTTATCATTTTATACCCCTTTGAACTCGAAAATCATACCATTCTCAAACAAATAGATTCCAAACCAGTGCCTTAGGGTTCCTTGAAGCTCCAAAAGAAATCAAAAACAAGGCTTGCAAGTAAAGAAGAAATTAGCCGATACAACACACGTTAGGTAAACATGAGATTCTTTGATTCGAAAACTTATTATGACCCATTTTCGAAATAGATATACTTCGAATTCGAAAATATGAAAAACATGAAAGTTGTAGATAATACAGTTAGCTGCCCAGAGAAGTTCGAATCAGGGAAATTGATGCCCTGAATCGAAAGGTATGCTTAAAAAAATGTTGACTGCCATTTCTGGACAGCAACATTCGAAAACTAGTTCGAAAACCACTTCGAAAGGTTTTGTGTCTCATTTTCAAAGTAGATACACATCGAACTAGAGAACGTAAAAAACATGAAAGTTGTAGATAATTACGTTAGCTGTCCAGAGAAGTTCGAATCAGGGTAATTGATGCTCTGAATCGAAAGTTATGCTTACAAGAGTGTTGACTGTTATTTCTGGATATCAGCATTCGAAAACCACTTCGAAAACCACTTCGCAAACCACTTCGAAACGTTTTGTGTCTCATTTTCGAAGTAGATACACTTCGAACTAGATAAAGGGCAAAACATAAAGGTTGTAGATAATCAAGTTAGCAATCTTTAGAAGTTCGAATCAGGATAATTGATGCCCTGAATCGAAAGTTATGCTTAAAGGAGTGTTGACTGTTATTTCTAGAAATCAGCATTCGAAAACCACTTCGAAAACCACTTCGTAAATCACTTCGAAACGTTTTGTGTCTCATTTTCGAAGTAGATACACTTCGAACTAGATAAAGTTAAAAACATAAAGGTTGTATATAATCAAGTTAGCTGTCCATAGAAGTTCGAATTAGAGTAATTGATGCCCTGAATCGAAAGTTATGGTTAAAAAGGTGTTGACTGTCATTTCTGTACAGACCACTTCGAAAACCACTTCGAAAAGCATTGTATCCTATTTTCGAAGTAGATACACTTCGAACTAGAGAACGTGTAAAACATGAAAGTTGTAGATAATCAAGTTATCTATCTAATGAAGTTTGAATCAGCGTAATATATATTCTGAATCAAAAGTTATGTTTGAAATAGTACCCACTGCCAGTTCTGGGCAGAAACACTTGACCAACTTTATCAAAAGTGTTCAAATGGATAAACCGAACGCTAGGAGTTCGAGATAGAAACATACTTATACATACAGCATGCATATCATGCATATGAATTATTCATGTAAGTCTCATTTTGATTATCGAAAGTGACGTGTTATAGGTCAAAATCCCGAAAAAGGCGAGGACAAGACTAAATAAAGAAAATTCAAAGTTTACTCCAAACTTGTGAGTATGATCTGCAATGTATACCTTATGTGTTATATGTGAATTGATTGATTGATGATTTCGTGATATATGTGAAACATGAATCGACTTGATATGTTATTCAATATGAAAGATTATTTGTATATGTCATATGCATACATATGAAAAGGAAAAGAGAAACCGTTATGACTGCTACAGCTTCGGATGATGCGATACAGATGCTATGGTTACGTCCCTACAAATCGGGGGATGACAGAGTCCTGTACAGGCACCATATATAGAAATGCTTACAGAGTCCCATGCATGGGCACACATACGATCGATAGTTCGAGTCTAGCTGGTTCATAACGGAAGTATCAGCATATAGAATTGCATATGTTATAAGGATCATATGAATGATGGTTACGTGACTGAATTTATGACTGGAATGGTTATGTGAACTTGACGGAATTTGAATGTTATCTGTTTACAGCTTAATAGTTACGAATATTGATTTACATGTTGCGATCATACTCTGAATATTTGCCTTCACAGTTGTTGTAGATAGCTAGCGAACGTCCTAAAGCACAGCTTCCGCATAAAAGCATGGATTCAAGGTCGGCTGGCTACGCTCTCATCCTGCTCCCCTCTGTTCATCGTTTGCATATAGTCTAAGAAACATTATCGACTTTTGTATGACGTATAAATAATTATGATATGTGAATATATGTATATTATGTGTGAAAGTGATTCGACCGGATGTGCGCACCCGTTTTTATTTAATAGAAATGATTATGAAAAGCGAAAAATTTTACGTGAATATTTTTATAGATGCATAGAATATGTGCATAAAATGTGATAGATAAACGGGGCGCTACAGTTATCGCAAGATATTGTGAAGGCCGGTGCATCAGATGGAGGATAAGATTTTACAATGGTGTTTTTGAGCCCCTCGCGATTGAATCATTCGCCGCTCGATGGGCTATCGCTTTGGCACTTGGACGGGGAGGATGGTCGTGGGTGATAATCGAAGGAGACTGCCTGGAGATTGTTAGAATGTTACAGGGACGGAATGTCGATTCAGTTGCAGCCGGATCCATTATCGAAGACTGTCTGTCGATGATATTTTCTTTTGATTCCGTAGCTTTTAATTTTGTTAGACATTCGTGTTAATAAATCTCTTAATAAATTATCATTAATAAATTAGCAAAATCTCTTGGTTTTAACGGAGAAAGCATGTCCCCTCATTCTCAAGAAATAACTATTTTTTCGTATTCCAATTATCATTAAAAAAAAATCCAAAATTCTAAAATCCAAAACTTATTATTTAAACTCTAAATGATAAAACTATTAAACATAATTCCAGAATCCCAAAATCTTGAACAAAAAACCTTCAAACCCTAGAACCATCATAATCTCAAACGTTAAACCGTGAATCCAAAATTCTAGAACTGTTTTAACATTAATTTTAAAATCCTAAACCCAAAACTGTTACCCAAAAACCTGAAAGACCCTACATCCTAAAATCCAAAATCCTAATTTGTATTTCTCTAATGTTACTCATACATGCTAGAACACTAAAGCCTAAACCTTTGTTTTGAAATACAATACCCAAAATCCTAAACTCTAAAATTTATTTTTGCAATTACCAATTGAAAACCAATACCATTGGCGATTCAAATTAATAAATTTTTACATCAAAACCCCAACAGAAATACTAAATTCTTACCTACAATGCATTTCATTCAGCAGTCCTAGTTTTTTGTTTATTAACATAATTTTTATTGAGGCCATCAATGCATGCAGTAAGGGCCAGAATTGTTCAAGGAAAGCGCTCTATGTTTCTGAGGATCAGTCTATTGAAACGGTGTCAAATGCGATACATCGAGAAAATGGTTCGTTCAGAGGCTGGAAAACAAGTGATTATTCCATTAAGATAATATGATCATATTAAGAGATAGACTCATTCGACAAACCCCAAAGCTAGTCTTTCGTTGTTAATGCTGAGAAAGCAAATGTAATTAATGAATTCACAAGAACATTACTCAACTTCTTCAATCTTAGGACCAGACGACATTCCACCGAAATGCACCATCTTTGCGATTATGGGGTCGCATGTGCTCGCTAGCTCTTTCATTTTGTCCTTAAACTCATCTTCTCCGGCCAGTTGCTGGTTGCTGTCCAGCCACTTCTTCGCCTGTAAAATGGCAACCTCGATCTTCCTCTGGTCAGCAGCCATCAACATCAGCCCAAAATTCTTATCATTTCTTATTTTACTCGTCAAACTGTAGATGTAGTTTTCGAGAGCATTCATGGCCTCAACCGTCCTTCTATGCTGCTCATCTTCGTCCCTGAAACGCTCAGCTTCTTGCAGCATAGTTTCAATCTCTTCAGCAGTTAACCTGCCTTTGTCGTTGATGACCGTCATATCCTTCCTATTGCCGCTCGTTTGATCTTCAGCAGAGACATTCAAGATCCCATCAGCATCAATATCAAAGCAGATTAATATCTTGGACGACCCTCTCAGAGCAGATGTAATTCCAGTAAGCTCGAATTTACCCAACAGATTGTTATCCGTCGTCTTAGCCCTCTCTCCTTCAAATATTTGGACAAGTACAGAGCTTTGGTTGTCGAAACATGTCATGAAATATTCCTCTTTCTTGGTGGGAAGCGCAGTGTTTCTTGGTATCACCACGCTCATCGCATCTCCTCGGACATGCACACCAAGGGACAAAGGCGTCACGTCGCACAACAATATGTCTCGAACCTCTTCATTGCCTTGTCCCGTCAATACCGCTGCTTGAATAGCTGCACCAGATGCAACTGCTTCATCGGCATGAATGCTTTTGCAGAGAGCCTTACCATGAAACAAATCTTGCAGCATCTGTTGCACCTTTGGAATCCTAGTAGATCCGCCGACAAGCACCACGTCGTCGATACTTCCCTTGACCATCTTAGCATCAGCCAAGCATTCCTCAACAGCTTTAATGCATTTCTGAAACAAATCCATGTTAAGCTCCTCAAATTTTGCACGAGTTACTCTATAGCTAAAATCGGTTCCATCATACAGACAATCGACCGCTATAACTGTTTCTGAAGAAGAAGATAGATTCCTCTTTGCCTTCTCGCAGGAAGTCCTTAGCCTCCTTAATGCTCTGGGGTTGTTTCGTATATCCCTTTTGTGCCTTCTTTTGAACTCCTCAACGCAATGCTCAACCATTCGGTTGTCAAAGTCCTCCCCACCAAGATGTGTATCCCCAGCTATGGCTTTCACCTTGAACATATTGTTCTCCACAGTGAGAAGAGAAACATCAGAGGTGCCACCACCCAGGTAGAAAATGAGCACGTTCTTTTCTTTGGAGCTTCCTAACTTTTTATCAAGGCCATATGCAATGGCAGCAGCAGTGGGCTCAACAATGATACGCAAGACGTTGAGCCCAGCAATTCTTCCAGCATCTTTGGTCGCTTGCCTCTGGGAATCATTAAAGTAGGCAGGCACTGTAATAACTGCATCTTTTACTGGCAAACCAAGAAAAGCTTCTGCAGTTTCTTTCATCTTGGTGAGGAGCATTGATGAAATCTCTTCAGCGACAAACTTCTTCTCCCCACCTTTGTAGGTGACTATGATATGAGGTCGATCATCGGGGCCTGGAACGACTTTGAAAGACCAGAGTTTAACATCACTCTGTACCAACGGATCGCTATATCTCCGGCCAATCAATCTCTTAGCATCTGAACAAATGAATTTTATGTGGAATAAAAGTATTTGTTACATGGCTTCACATACTCTTTCGTGACCAAAAGATTAACATAACATGCACATCATTTACGAGCGAAAAGAAAATAAAAACAAAAAAAAAATTACGAGCACGAAACAACAGAAATACAAGAACATCAAAATCATGCATGTCACTTAATGATGAAGAAAGCAACAACCATAAAAGCAAGTATCTGACCGAAAACATTTTTGGTAGGGTTCATAGCAGCGAGATTCTTGGCAGCACCGCCGATGAGACGTTCGGTTTCAGTAAAGGCTACATAGGAAGGTGTTGTGCGGTCGCCCAGATCGTTGGGTATGATCTCGGATCGATCGTGGCGCCAAACAGCTACGCAAGAGTAGGTGGTGCAAAGATCAAATCCAATGGCGGGTGACTTGGTCTTATTTGTTTCAGCCATGATATGATAATAATCCTCTGTAAGAAAAGTAGTGCGTGATCAGATGAACATCTATCTGAAGTTCAAAATATGCCTAAGAGGGGGGGGGGGGGGGGGTGAATTAGGCTTATAAAAATTATGCTTCTTCTTTCAAAAACCTTTTCTTTGAAAAACATGATAACAATGCAATCTCTAAGATATATCCTAGGAACGATTAAGTATCTACGTGATCACTTTGAAACCTTGAAATCGTTTCTGGAGTTATCTCCTTGGTTTTAAAAAGGTTTTTGGCTATGTCTCACAGAAATGTAAATGACTGAAAAAGTAAAGTGAGACAGAGATTTTTATAGAGGTTATATCCCCAATTGGGGTTTAATCCTCTCCTTGAGGTTTGCTCCTCAAGAGTTAAATCAATCACTATTGTATTACCGTAGTTGGTCACCGTATTTGGTTATAATGATCGACAGCCCTTTACACAACCGAAACATGAATGAATACTAGACCGCAGCTAGGTTGCCTCACGCCGAGTTTCGTTCCACGTCGTTTCGCTGGGAATCACCACTCCCCGACTGGACACAGCTCGCTCCCGAAGGGCCCCCGGATACACCGATCCTTCCCTTCACGTGCAGGCACACTTCACTCTTGTCTCCTCGTGTAATCACAAGTCCGAAGACAGAATAGATGGTTTGAAAAGTATGGAATCACTCAGGTATCGCTCAGATTCGCAAGTGTAAACTCAACGGCAGAAGGATATCACCAGTGGAAGCTCGATAGCAGAATGTAATCGCAAGTGTAGGCTCAGCTATATGAATTTCGTTTCTTCTGCACTCTCTGTCTTAAACTCGATATTCTAAGTGTTGTTCTATATATATGCATCGAATGGTCAACACTTCACATGGAAAGTTAGTTTCAAATAATATACCAATTCGGCACACAATCCATGCATTTATCGAGAATCAACATTATCTTAATCATGCCAAACATATAATATCACAACGGTCATAAGATCAATTAGCATGATTCATTTCCATATATATTCACAAATTTCAGCTCAGGAAATAATTTACCATACATAGGTGATTTCATCTAAAGTCAAATCGGTGCATATCTTTCCATGTAGGGAGATCTCAATCAGATCAGAATATACCATATATAGTTCCGATCGAGTAACAGATTTTCCATATATAGCACAACAGATTTCCATGTATGTCACAGAATGATATTCCATATATAAAGCACACGGAATTTCCATATATAAGCACAGTGCGACATACATCTTATCAAGGACTACTTCCCATATATTCCATATAGAGCACAACAACTTTCCATATATATCTCATGATGATATTCCTATGTTACGAGCAAGATGTCAATGGAATTTCAGTGATTTCAATGATATAATAGTTAAGCACATAATCACATATTCGATACTTGAAAAGAAAATCAGCAACGTTAAAGCGCATTATATCGAATATTTTCACCTAATTTAACATGTATCAACATTACATTCGAATTGCTTAAGTTATAGGCCTTATTGCTTATAATTACATGGAATCATCAAAACTCTTAATCACATAAGACCAAAAAGGTCAACACTCTCCCCCTTTTTGATGATGACAAGTAATTAATGCACCACTTAAGCACATAAGCATATTCGAACATGCAATCATATGAAGCGCATAACATGTTTAAGTATGATCACAAGTAGAGCATATGATATTTCAAGTTCTCAAGTCAAAGCATGTATGCTCCCCCTGTCTAAGTGAAGATATCTCATGCAGCATGTCACATTCCAATAA
The DNA here is from genome assembly GCA_028392965.1 of Lindernia subracemosa. Lineage (NCBI taxonomy): Eukaryota > Viridiplantae > Streptophyta > Magnoliopsida > Lamiales > Linderniaceae > Vandellia > Vandellia subracemosa. The sequence continues at coordinate 69,376 of JAQPCC010000202.1, read as the reverse complement.
TCAACGCATGCAGATATCATATGTAACAAGTCACGTTCTAATAATCAAAGCATCCAGATATCACATGTAACATGTCACGTTTCACTAGTAATGTCATCAAGATATCGCATGTAACATATCACGTTTCACTAGTAATGTCACCAAGATATCATATATACATGTCACGTTTCACTATTAATGTCATGCAGATATCATATATATCATATAAGAAATTCAGAAGTTACCAGGAAATATCATTTTGCTCCCCTGCCTAAATTGCGGATATCAAAATTAAGTATCAGATAACTATCAAGATATATCATCAGCAAACAGTTAAGCATAGATAGTTATCAATCAGCAGAGCAGGGTTATAACAAGCAACTTGAGATATCATATCAACAAAAAGTTCCTAACACATAGAGCTTAGACCCATAGTGACCTAAACCAAAGCAATTTCCACCATTTTAGGACTCTGAAGTTTTCGAAGATGGGGATTTGAGGCAGAAATAGGGTGAAGAAGATAGTAATCATTTGACAGTTTTGATGTGACAAGTCGTCGCACACGAAATATTAGAAGAAATCTGAATTCTGAATTTGAAAGTGAAGTTCAAAAAGGAATGGATAATCAACTCTCATAGCCGAAAGATTGGAACTTACAAGAAAAGAATGATCATAAATGATATCTCAGCAAAAATCAGGCTCATCGAAATGGAATAAGAATGGGATCTTCTTGATACTACTTTCATAAATAGTTTGGGTTCCAACAAGAGCAAGATCTTAGAATAATCTTCAAAGTAAGAGCAAGATCTTCGAAATAAGAACAAGATCTCAGAATAACATATTGAAGGATCTTAGCCAAAATAGCAATAGACATATGAATCCTAAGATTTCTAGAATAACTGCTGGAAGTAGCAAGTTATCTTTCCTGGTTTAGCTCGATGATTCCCAGTCGATCACGGATACCACAGAATCTGCTTTCAATGAGAGGTTTAGTAAAGATATCAGCTAGCTGATCATCAGTTCCTACGAATTCCACACTGATATTCCCTTTCTGGACATGATCTCGAATGAAGTGATGTTTGACCTCTATATGCTTAGTTCGAGAATGATGAACGGGATTCTTAGTGATACTAATGGCACAGGTACTATCACAGAAGGTAGGAATTTTGTCGTAACCTAACCCATAATCACTAAGGGTTTGTTTCATCCAGAGTAACTGTTGACAACAACTTCCTAAGGCCATGTATTCAGCTTCGGTTGTGGAAAGGGCGACAGCATTTTGCTTTCTACTAGACCAAGTCACAAGGGAATGTCCAAGTAATTGGCAAGTTCCACTTGTACTTTTCCTATATTCCCTAGAACCAGCAAAGTCAGCATCTGAATAACCCATTAATGGGAATTCCTTGGTATTGGGATACCAAAGTCCTAAATTAACGGTACCTTTCAAATATCTAAGTATCCATTTGACTGCAGTCAAATGAGATTCCTTAGGATTCGATTGGTAACGAGAGCACAGACCAACAGAAAACATAATATCGGGTCTACTTGCAGTTAAATAAAGTAAGCTTCTGATCATACCTCGATATTTTGTTTGATCAACATGTGTACCTGATTCGTCGCTATCAATTTTTGTGGTCTGATGCATGGGAGTTGGAAGTACCTTGGAATCACTCATCCCGAATTTTACCAGCAATTCCTTGGTGTACTTTGTCTGGGAGTACAAATCAGCTTGGAAATGTGAATTGTGTGGACCTATACAAGCTACTCTAGCTATTTATACCATATTTATGGTATATTTACAATACGTCCCTATACTAATATATATTTACACACTTGGCCCAATACTAAAGATAGCTTACAAATAGAACACAACTAAAAATGTCTTCTTCAATCTCCCCCTTAATGTTCTTCGTTGATGAATATGGCTATCTTTGTCGGGCATAGAAGGATTTTCTGAATCCTTGCGTCGTTGATTATTTCAGTGACATTATTATCTTCGGCTTGTCCTTGTCTCTCGAATCTTCAGTCTTCATCATCAGTTGAACACTGTTAGGATCATTTATTGTGTTCTTTATATTTTAGATGCTTCCGTCTTTAGTGTATTTAGGTCTTTGGTTTAGATGTTATTTGGGTTTGTAATTTACTTTATTATAAAGTATTAGTTGTTTGGGCTAATTAGGTTTTGGGCTTGATGAGCTTTAATATACCAACTAATGTGGTATATAAAGACCCACCAAGCCCTAGTTTCAAAGTGTTCCTCCTTGCAAGTATTGTGCCTCCTTGAACAAGCTAACCTAAATACTCTCAAGCTAAAATCATTCTAGGTTGCTTTCTTTGTTGCTTGCATTATATTAGATGAAAAGGGAATTACAAGTGGTATCAGAGCAAGCGTGAGGGAACTTTGAAGCCATTTTTGGAGTTTTTTGAGCTATTTTCGTCACTTTATTTAGGCTGTTTTTGAGCTACTTTGGCTGTTTTTCTGCCTTTTCTGAGCTGTTTTTGGGGTTTCTCGGCCTTTTTCTGGTTTTGGGAAACTTTTTCCAGCAAAAACAGCATTTCTGGGCAAATTTTGGGCATTTACAGCAAGATTTTCGGATTTTTCTGGGTTTCAGCTTGAAGATCTTCATCCTGTTCATAATTCGCGGAACAGACAAAGAATTCGCGAACTTCTCTGCTTTGCGAACCGCCACTCTCGCGAACTTCAATTCGCGAAGTGTTCCGCTACATCCGCGAACCTCAACACGCGAACAAGGATCACGAAGTTCAGGCCACTTCACGAACCCCGCTTCATCCGCGATCTTTCGATTCGCCAACAGTCAGTTCAGCTTCGCGAATCAATTAGCCAACCCGTGATCTCACTTCGCCAAAGTAGATTACGAACCGGTCTTCAATTCGCGAACCAGCCATTTCACGAACCCTTCGACTTCACGAATCCAGCTCAAGTTCGCGAACCCTTCGATTTCACGAATCCAGCTACAGTTCGCGAACCTCACTAACTTCAAGTTTCAACACTTCAAAGTTCCACACACGTTTAAAGATCACCCACATCTAATATAGGATGGACACACTCGCCATGGGAAGCGACGTCAGACCACCAGTGCTGCGAAGAGGCGAGTTCTCTATCTGGAAGAACAGATTCTTTAACTTCCTGGAGATCAAAGACAACGGAGAGGAAATGATCCGATCACTCCAAAGCGGCCCCGAAACATTTACGACCACACTCCCCGGGGACAACACCGTGACTCCTCCCGTCCTTCCACAGATAGTACCCAAGTCTCCAGCCGACTACACTGATTTGAGAGACGAAGCGTTAGGGCAGACCTCATGTCTAAGACCTACCTCCTACAAGCCATGCCAAATGAAATCTACATTCAGGTAGATAGCTTCCAGACTGCCAAGGAAATGTTCGACGAGATCTCTAAATTGATGCAGGGCACTGATATCGGTTTAAGAGCCAAGAAAGCCAACACACTGGCGGCTTACGACTCCTTCAAGGCTCGACAGGGCGAGCCAATTGGTGAAACCTATCGTAGGTTTATGATCCAAACCAATAAGCTGCGGAAGATCAGCATCATGAAGTCCAACTTGGAGCTAAATGTAAGATTCCTTACATCATTACAGCCTGAGTGGAAGAAGATTGCCACAAATTTCAGGCAGAACAAGGACCTCGATGAAATTGACATCCACAGCATCTACGAGAGCCTCGAGCAGCATTCAGATGACGTAAACGAGGGGGTGGAGGAGCAGAAGAATAAGGCTGTGGCCGACTCACTAGCCTTAGTGACGGACAAGAAGAGCGCAAAGCTGAGTAAAGGCAAAGCCGTCAAGATCCCGAGCCCCTCCACCTCCGAAGATGACTCAGGCTCGGACTCCGATCCGGAGATGAAGGAGCTCCAGAAGCACTTGGCTCTGGTAACGAAGATGATGAACAAAAAGTTCTTCAAGAAATCACCATCCTCGTCCAACAGACAAAGGATCTCGTCAGGACCCAATCCTCAGACCCGACCATTTCAGCCAGCTGAAACCAAGGCCCCAGCCGAACCAAGAAAATGCTACAACTGTGGCAAACCAGGGCACTTTGCCAATGACTGTCCCCTTCCGAAGAAAAAGAAGGACGAAGAATATTATCTCAGGAAGCTGCAGTTGATCAGGCAGAAGAATCAAGGCAAAGCACTAGTGGCCGAGCAGGACCACTGGCTCGAGGACTCCACGGAAAGTGAGCCCGAGAACCTTGCCCTGATGGCACGGCTGGAAGGAGACGGATCAGACGAGGAGGAGCAGTCGGAAGCTAGCACCAGCACCAGCACGAACGAGGTAGACAAATCGTGCAACGGCGAGGAGGTATATTCTTTCAACGAGAGTATGCTTTTAAATCTACAAAATAAAATAGAGGTCCTAAGTAAAGAACGTAAAAATACTAAGTCTTTAGAAAAGAAATTAGCAAAAACTCAAGCTATTCTAACCATGACCCTAGAAGAAGTAGAAAGATTAGAAAATAGCTTGAGTACGTCAGAACAAGACTTAGGAAAATCAAATGATAAAATTAGTGAATTAATGAATAGGATAGCGACCCTAGAATGCGATAGAAACGAAACTTCTAGCAATAATGATAGAATTAGAGAACTAGAAGCCCAATTAGCTAACAACCGTGCATCCCTCATTAATCGACTAAGCGATATTGGTTCCCTGAATTGTCGATTAGAAGCTGCAAATCTTAGGGTAGCTAGTCGAGATGAGGAAATTGCTAAACTAAATAAAAAACTTGAAGAGTTGACGGCGAATTATAGGGAGTGAGAATGAGCGAATAAATAAAACTAGCGAGTATAATATGATGAATAGCGAACGCGCTGGGCTATATGCTAAGATAAAGAGCCTAGAAGACATTATCACGAAACGAGGGCAATCAGAACAAGTATTAGAACGAACCATGTTTCTGAGTCAGCCCAAAGATACTAGGTTCTACAATCCACGAGGGGGGTTAGGCTTCGTTAAGACCATCATACCTGAAGCCAAGAAAACTCCCATTCGCTACGATGATAGTTATCTGGATCTATCGCTCATACGCTTCTTTCAGTCGTCAAAAAGCGAACCAACGACAGGAGAAGGGAGCGATCGGGCCGAAAAACCGTTCGATTACCTTAGCCTGAACGAAAGTTACAAGACAAAGGAAAAACCCTCGATTGATAACTGTCTCCAGGCTAGTGCACCGCCCTCTCAAAAGGTCGTTGAAGAAGCACCGAAGAATTCGAAGCATATGGGAACGTTGCCTAGAGCTTACATCCCTTTTTCGCATAAAGAAAATTTCAAATTACGAGCATCGATGGAATCACTCGAGCAACTCTCTCAACTAGAGAAAGACATTTTACTCGCAGTAATTTCATCATTTAAGGATCAAATAAGCACTAGACCCCACACGATCCCTACACATACTCCTTTCATTTTGACAACGTCACACACAAAACTCTTCAAGAATAAAGAATTAAATAAGCCGGTTATAGGTCGCACCACGAAGATCACTAACAAGACCTCTTCTGCATCGACAGGAAAAGCATCTTGGGAAAAGAGCGTGAAGTGGAGGGCAAGACAAGACGAGACAAAAGGAGACGTTGCTGTTCACAAAAAGGAGCAAATGAAAACGAAAACTAAAATGTCTCCCTTTTTGTTTTGTAAGAATCGTCTTGAGTGTGTTAATGTGTTGAAAAATGCTGCTAGTTTTATTTCTAAGTCGAAAAGGATTTCAGACCCGAAACTTAGCAGGCAACTTATTTCGCAAACCCACACACACACACTAGACTCGCAAACTAAAAGGTACACACCAAAGTCGCGAACTTTGATTTCTATACCTAACTCGCGAACTAACCCTCTCTTTGCACACTTCCCCGAAGTAAAAGCCAAGAAGGTTGCAAGCTCAAATCCCCAACCAAAGGCGAGACCACAAAATGCTTCAAGGCTCGAGAAAAAGCCAGATCAAATATCTCGCAAAAACAAGAAGAAAACCGAGCCCAAGCATTACGTGCCCAAAATCAAAACGCAACCGCTCAAAACGAAACAAATTTGGGTCACAAAAAGGGAACTCGAATCCATCACGACCAAATCAGGCACACGCCAGATTTGGGTTCCCAAAACAAGTCCAAGCATAGTAGACTACTTAGCTGATTCTCTATTTCATCTATGCTTGCGTGTCGAAAATAACCAAGGGGAACCCGACCGTTATCGGGTTACTGACCTCTCTTGATTATTTTTGCAGATCTGTCATGTGTGGTATCTCGATTCAGGTTGCTCCACACACATGACAGGGAGAAAAGAGCTGCTGAGCAACTACAAAGCCCGCTTTGGCGGTAACGTGCGCTTCGGAAATAATCACGCGGCTCCGATCATAGGACACGGAGACCTCATCCATGACAACCTCACAATCAGGGATGTCTCGCTCGTCGAAGGACTTGGACACAACCTCTTCAGCATTGGCCAGTTCTGCGATAGAAGGCTGACGGTCACCTTCCAGTCTGACGAATGCACCATCAGCAACGAGCAGGGTAGGGAACTCCTCACAGGCACGAGGAAGACAAATCTCTACACAATCAATCTGAAGACCCTTCGACCTTCATCCGCCATCTGTCTGATGACAAAGGCATCACACCAGCAAAATGATCTTTGGCACAGACGGATGTCCCATATCAACTTCAAAACGCTGAATAAACTATACAAAGATAAGCTAGTCACAGGACTCCCAGCATTGAAGTACCACAAAGAGCATCTATGTTCGGCGTGCGAAATGGGAAAGATGAAGAAGGCATCTCATTCATCAAAACGTGGCCTCGACCTCTCGCCCACTGGAGCTGCTACACATGGATTTATGCGGGCCAATGAGGATACAAAGCATAAATGGAAGAAAATACGTATTAGTCATTGTAGATGACTACTCGAGGTACACATGGACGAGATATCTTAAAACGAAGGACGAGACCCCTGAAATCATCATCTCTTTTGTGAAGACGACTCAGAACCTGCTTGAGAGCAACATCCAAGTGATCCGCACAGATAATGGCACTGAGTTCAAGAACAAGGTCCTCAGTGACTTCTACACCTCGTTAGGAATCTCTCAGCAGTTCTCGGCCAAAAACCCCTCAACAAAATGGAGTAGTGGAAAGGAAGAACCGGACCCTTATCGAAGCAGCCCGGACAATGCTAATTCAATCAGGACTTCCACACTTCTATGGGCCGAGGCAGTAAACACGGCGTGTTACACGCAAAACCGAACGAGCATTCACAAGAGATTTGGGAAGACTCCATACGAGCTAATCAACCAAAGGGTCCCAAACATCAAATATCTACGGATTTTCGGCTGCAAGTGCTTTGTAGCTAATGACCGAGTTGATCGAGGGAAGCTCGACCCGAAGGCCATCGAAGGAGTGTTCATTGGATTTTCGGCTACTTCGAAGGCCTATAGAGTCTATCTCAAAGAAAGAAGGACTGTTATGGAAAGCATAAACGTTACTTTCGACGAAGCGCCAGTGGCTTCTGAATACATCAGTTCAGGACCCGTACTACAACCGAACGCTTCTGTCCAAATCAGGCCAGAACCGGGACTAATTAGAGTGCTGACAGACGATCAGCCCAGTCCTACATTCGAGGAGGTAGCATCGACATCCCACAAGAGCGACGACGCATGGGAGCTGCTTTTCGAAGATCTAGCCATCCACGATCGTCGATCAGCTCAACCTCCTCACCAACCCCAAAATAGTGACGCACCAGCTTCTCCCGTAGGCCAACACGAAGCTGATGCATCTCCCTCAACGTCACATATAGAAGTCACTATTTCCCTGAAGCCTCAACTGAAGAAGACGATGAAGACATTTCCCTAGACATAGAGCCTCACTCCCCGATCGAAATTTCCAGCACTCCCGAGACAACAGGTGAAGAACCCGCACAGGACGAGCAAGAACAACCTCTCCCTCATCAAAGGAAGTGGACTCGAGCCCATCCGACGTCTCAAATTATTGGAAATCCAGACCAAGGAGTTAGTACAAGATCATCAACAATAAATGAAAATCTATATGCCTGCTTTCTCAGCCAGGCTGAGCCGAGCAAAGTTGGAGACGCGCTAAAAGACCCAGACTGGGTAAACGCAATGCAAGAGGAAATCCATCAGTTCGAAAGACTGAAAGTGTGGAAACTCGTACCGAGACCTCAAGGAAAGACGATTATCGGTACGAAGTGGGTATTCAAGAATAAGAAAGATGAAGACGGTGTCGTAATTCGCAACAAGGCAAGGCTAGTCGCGAAGGGCTACAACCAGCAAGAGGGAATCGACTACGACGAGACCTTCGCACCCGTAGCGCGAATCGAAGCAATTCGGATTTTCCTAGCCTTCGCAGCCCACAAAGACTTCACGGTGTATCAGATGGACGTCAAGACAGCCTTCCTCAACGGCGTCTTGAAAGAAGAAGTCTACGTGGCACAGCCTGAAGGATTCGTAAGCCAAGCCCACCCTGACTATGTGTACTTCCTCGAGAAGGCACTTTACGGACTTAAGCAAGCACCCCGAGCATGGTACGAGGTGCTATCTGACTTTCTGATCGAGTCAGGCTTCACTAAAGGGCAAATCGACACCACCCTCTTCATCAAGCGACGCAAGTCTGAAATTCTACTTATTCAGATTTACGTTGACGACATTATTTTTGGATCCACAAACCCCATGTTGTGCAAGGAGTTCGGGGAACTGATGAAGACAAAGTTTGAAATGAGCATGATGGGAGAGCTCAACTTCTTCCTTGGACTGCAAGTCAAGCAACTCCCAGAAGGAATCTTCATCAGTCAATCGAAGTATATCAAGACATACTTAAGAAGTACAACATGGAAAATTCCCCATCTAAAAGCACCCCGATGTCGACTTCGTGCAAATTAGCCTCAGATCCATCGGGCAAATCAGTCAACCCGTCTACATACAGAGGAATGATAGGATCGCTTCTGTATCTGACAGCAAGTCGGCCGGATATATCTTCTCCACCTGCCTGTGTGCGCGCTTTCAAGCGATCCGAAGGAGTCGCACATGCTTGCAGTGAAGAGGATCTTACGCTATCTCAAGGGAACACCGACACTCGGACTCTGGTATCCCAAGAACTCTAACTTTCAATTACTTGGCTTTACGGATGCCGACTTTGCAGGTTGTAGGATGGACAGGAAGAGCACCTCGGGTGGAATACAGTTCCTAGGTGACAAACTAGTAAGTTGGTCGTCTAAGAAACAAAACTGTGTGTCCACGTCAACCGCCGAAGCAGAGTACGTTGCTGCGGCCAGTTGCTGCTCTCAAATCCTGTGGTTGCGAACGCAATTGCAGGATTACGGGTTTGTGTTCAATAACATTCCAATTTACAGCGACTCGAAGAGCGCTATTGCCATTACCTGTAATCCCGTCCATCATTCCCGCACTAAACATATAGACCTTCGATATCACTTTATAAAAGATCATGTCGAAAGGCACAATCACAATGTACTTCGTAACACCGAAGTTCAACTTGCCGATCTTTTCACAAAGGCTTTGGACGAAAAACGTTTCATGTTTCTCGTTTCAAAGTTAGGCATGTTGAATCGGGAAGCATAACGTGATTTTTGCCTATTTAACCTTTTATAAAGTTTAAAAGATGATCACCATTCCAAAAATTTAGGGGGAGTAATTTTTAGTCTTCTTTTATATTTAACTTGAAATTTATTTTCTAAGAGTGCATATTTTGAGGGGGAGTCTAAGTTAAAAATTGAGCCCACAATCACTAAAGCATTTGAGCCAATTCGCAAAATTCAAAAACCAGTATTGGGCCTTCTTTTCTCATTTTTCGGCCCAGTTCTTCAACTTCATTTTGATTCGTGAATTTAGGGTGATTCGCGAATTATCAATGTTGGGCTCCTTTCATCTTCCTGGCCAGTTTGATTCAACTCTACTTCGCGTACTCAATGCTACTTCGCGAACTCACGCACGCTTCGCGAACCTCAAACGGGCCCATCTTACCTTCGAGGCCCAAACCTTTTTGGGCCCGCGAACTTTTACCTCTTAAAACCCTAAGTTTCACGAAGTTACAGTCGCCGTCAATTCTAAATTAGGGTTTACACTGTTCAAAATTCTCTCGATCTACTGTTCATCCGCAAGATAAAGCCACTCAAATCACGACGAAACCTGCTCCTTAGCTTCCAAATCTTCTTCTCTCGTGCGTTGCTGTGGTAAGAATAACGTTGAATCTTCATTTTCAAGCAGTTCTATACTTATCTGATGATGATTTTGGCGAATCTGGAACTTTCTGCACTTCGCGGATGATGAACACGATGAATCTTCATGATTCGCGAACTCAGCCCTTTTTGATCTTTAAAGCGCGACTTTCGAAGTCTCCAACCTTTTCGCGCATTTGTCTTAGCCCACGAAGTTCTCCATGATTCGCGAACTCTTCAAAGTTCGCGAACTTGTTCCGCATTCGCAAAACTCAAATCGCGAACCTCTTTCAAATTCGCCAAACCCTCAAGTTCGCGAACCACTCTAAATTCGTAATCATTTTAAAATCGCGAACTTATTTCTCAATTCGCAAACTTCCAGATCGCGAACCCCATGGTCTTTCGCGAATCCCTTCATGTTTCGCGAACTCAATTTCACTTCAATTCGAGAACACAATCTCAATTCGCAAAGTATTTCAGTTCTCGAACCCTTTCTAACATTCGCGAAACTAGGATTCGTAAAGCTTTTAGCGAACTTACCAAACTCTCATATCGCGATCCACACTTAATTGTTTTTATCATCTGTTTCGCGAACCTTTACTTAGAATTTTCTTAACGCACTCTCACTTTTCACTTCGCGACATAAAGACTTTGAAAATTTTTAACTAATGCGCGAACTTCCACTTAAGAAATTTTCTAAGTATCAAACTCATGATTTAAATGGGCTGAAACTGTTTTTGGGCCCAAAATCAAACATTAAATTTTTAAAGCCCAAAACACTTGAACAATTTTGAACTCTAACTTGTTTTCACCTATTCAAATCATGTTACCTTCTGCTTCTTATTACTGTATAAACTAATGGTTACTCTATCATCGCAGGTTTAACGAATCCAGGTGTTCGGAACAAAAAAAAAGAAGAGGGCAAAAAAAAAAAAAAAAAAAAAAAAAAAAAAAAGGAAGAGTCGCCCCACTCAAAAAAAAAATATGAATACGACACCAACAGATCTGTATACCCAACGTCCAAATGGGTCATTCCGAAGGACAATAACTTCCAACTCGACTTGGAAGTCTTCAAAGGGAAGGAACCCATTATTCCTGCGATATTGAGACACCATCACCTCTGGTACGCCTTCTCGGCCGCTGTACCAGTCCCCTCCGTTTACCTTCAACAATTTTGGGGGACGCTGCAGACGAAGGTGGCACCAGACAATAGCTTTACTACGAAGCAAAACTCGCGGGCCAGACGGTCGAGGTCACCCGCGAATTAATCCGCCATGTTCTCCGCCTGCCCAGCCGACCGGAGAATGAGTATGAGGCTTCTGAGGATGAGCTTCTCGAGGACATTCAAAGAATGGGCTACTTCACGCCCGTCAAAGTCCTCTCTCAGATCCAACAGTCCATGATCCCGCATCCATGGCGGACACTTTTTGCGCTTGTCAATAAGTGCTTCTCACCAAAGCACTCAGGGCACGACAGGTGCAACATCACGATACTGCGGATCTTCCACGGCATTGCCTTCAACAAAAACGTAGATTATGCCAAGCTCATCATGTTGGACCTCGACGACCAAATGATGCAGCGAACGAAGGGCAAGAAGACGCAGTACCTTCCATATTCCAGGTGGTTCGGGCTAATGATCCACCACTTTATGCAATCACTGCCTGGGATACCAACCCGGCCCGCCGACGAATATGTCACCCCGCCAAAACTCAGGTACCTCCAGAAGGGGAAGGTCGATGAGAAATACGCACGGCGGCCGATGCCCATCCCTTCATCCCTCTTGTCACTGGCGGAGCAGCACATGATAGAAGACTACTGCCGCCAGTACAATGTATACGCCCCCATGGTTCGAGAAAACCCCCTCGAACCTAACCCCGGGGCCTCCCACTCTGCCGATGAAGGTCCTAGAACCAGGCCGGAGGCAGCTTCTTCATCCATTCCTCAGTCATACACTCACCAACCAGCCATTCCATCAATTACCCAATCATCCACACCACCAACACCTGTCGAACAACAAATACCCGTTCGACAGCCCTCACCACCACTCATCACACCCATCCCACCACCATCTCCTGTCAGCCGCACATCGCCAATCCCGCCGACGTCGCGTGATCTTCAACGACAAATGTTGAGCGACGTCTCCGACTCGGACGGCGAAGACGGGATGCCCATACAACGCCCACCGTCCCCACCACCCTCCATGAGGCAGCCATCGCCCGCTCCTCAACGCCAACAAATGAGCGACGACTCCTCTGACGACGACGATGACAGCACGCTTATCCATAGACGTCGTCATATTCCTCCAATCCCCACTCCACTACAAGCCGGGTCACCCCTTAGGATAGAAGCCGCCGACATCGACCCAACGGCGCATACCACGAGCCTTAGCCATTCGGCCGGTTCCCAACAACCGGTCGTCTAAAAAAGCCCCGACCCTCAACCATCACGTCCTCCGCCTGTCACCGAACAGGCCACAACGTCCATAGAGGCGCACATGATTGAGGCGCTTCTAGGATTGGACGGAAGTCCCGATGACGACGACCCCACATCGTCTTCGTCAGAGGGCCACCGTCCGAACATCACGATCGGACGCGTGCCAACGGGACGCCTAAGTGGCCCCGGTGAGAGCTCTACCTTCGCCCGTCTGTGTGACGTGGCCCTAACGACCGGAGCGGTCCTTCCTCGTGAGGAACCGCAAGGACAGGTCGGAAGTCCAGTGCCGCCCGAAGTCCCATCGATTTCCCGCGAAACTGGCCACCCCACCACTTCGGGGGTGCAAACGGAAGGCCTTCGTGGCTCCGGCGGTGATTCCCCGTACGTGACGGCGACATACCTTGAACGGAGACTTGCCGAATTTCTCGAGCAAGTGGCTGTCCCGCGCATGCAGTCACTCATTACGACTGCTGCACCGGACAGAGGCAAAGCTCCAGTTGTCGACGAAACCCCGTCACGTTCCCCACTACCCCCACCTCCTCATCCGAACCCCCACACCATGCCACTGCTCGACCTATGGGACATCTTCACTGCCCGTCTCATAGGAGTGGACCCGAAGCACCCCGCGCTCGTGACGGTCCAAAAAATGCTGCTCGCGCAACAAAACATACCGTCAACAGAAACGTGCCGAGACGACACCTCAACAATCCGAAGACGGCACGACGATCCTGACGACCAGGATCGCCGTGAGGGGGAGAAGCGTCAACGCCTATCCTCCTCCGGAGCATCTGTACGACGAAGCACACCATCACAGGGCAGATCAGCAGCAGGCCCTACAACACAAACCCAACAACCCACACGAAGAGGTTCTCGAGGAAGACAAGCGGCGCCAGGGCCGAACCAGACACTCTTCCTTGGCGAAGCAACGTCGACCTCGGAAATCCATACACATACAGTCCAAAGAACCACCACCCCAAATCCTCCTTCCACCACCCACGAAGCCAGAAAAAGCCGAAGCCCACCTCTTTCGCCCTACATTGCTACACAACCGGACTTAGAGCCATTCAACCTCGAAGATTACCTCCAACCACACACTGAAGTGGAGGCGTACATTATGAACGAAGGATGGCTCAAAAGACCGGTTACAGAACAGTTCTCAAAGGCTATGTTTGATAACGCTCGACAGCTCCTAAGGAATGCAGAGGTTGAACTTGTCAGAATAGAAGACAAGGAGCTGGAAGAAGGGGAGGACTACGAAGCAGAAATCCCCGAACTTCCTGTTCTCTTGGAGCACGCCAACCGATGGTACGACATGTACAACCCTCCGCCAAGAGAGACCCCGAAGATTCCGGAGCTCCCGTGGGAAAATGCCAAAATCGTGGCACCTTACCAGGAAGAGTTTCGGAAACGAATATGGAGGAAACCCGAGCGTATCACCAAGCCTGATGAACTGGAGCTGAGTGGGATGACTCATCTGACGGGACGAAGGGCAAGATTCTATGTCCTAAGTCTGCGAATGATGATGAGTTTCAGAGGACGAGGCGACAATCTGGATCGCCTTCGAAAAGACGAATCAAGGAAGAAAATGATCAAAAGGGTGACGGGAGTCAGAGTCGAGTACTTCAACCAAATTCCCTATCCAGTTTACAAAGTTGAAAGGGAGGACGGGAAGGTTGAAGACATCAGCGAAGCGGACCTAATCTACATTAGAACCCTGATGTCGAGAGAATATTCTCGACGTACAGGTATCTAGGACAGCTGAAAAAGGACCCTGCTTTGAAGATAGGCCTTGCTACACTCAAAAGGTTCATGTTGCGCCAGATCAATTATAATGCTTCCCACGACCTTCAGATGGCACTGGAAAGCAATATGAAGAAAGTGAACCTCACAAAGCCTAACTTCGAAGTCCCGGATGACCCCAACATCTCTGAAGGAAACGTCTTTGAAGGTGAGGACCCCTCGATAGTCTACGTCAACTACAAAGGTGAGAAGAGATTGATGAAGACCTCGGAGATCCCAAAGTTCTCCGACGGGACTCTTCTAATTATTTCAAGAAAGTTGACAAGGATTATCCAGGAGATGGAAGAAGAAGACCTCGATAGCCAGATGAAGTTCAGATTACTTCGAGGGAAGATCGATGAAAGACTGGCTCTTCGAAGGTGGTTACGTAACTACGAAGTCAAGCTCGGACTTCGAAGCTCTACGTACAAGACGGTGGACCCCAAGGTCGGAGCATCCAAGCAGAAGACTTAAAAAGAACACAAAGGGGGAGATTGTTAGGATCATTTATTGTGTTCTTTATATTTTAGATGCTTCCGTCTTTAGTGTATTTAGGTCTTTGGTTTAGATGTTATTTGGGTTTGTAATTTACTTTATTATAAAGTATTAGTTGTTTGGGCTAATTAGATTTTGGGCTTGATGGGCTTTAATATACCAACTAATGTGGTATATAAAGACCCACCAAGCCCTAGTTTCAAAGTGTTCCTCCTTGCAAGTATTGTGCCTCCTTGAACAAGCTAACCTAAATACTCTCAAGCTAAAATCATTCTAGGTTGCTTTCTTTGTTGCTTGCATTATATTAGATGAAAAGGGAATTACAAACACAACATAATAATTTCCAACAATCTCCCCATTTGTGCTGAGCTGTTGATTAAACACGATCTTCGTTGCTGTCTGAAGAAATAGCTGAGGGCTTTGGAGAATCTTCAGTCTCCCCCTATATACAATCACCCTCTTTTTCTTCTTGCAACTTAAATTTTTGTCACCTTCTTGTATGCATCATGGTCGCTCAAATCAGCATTGATTCGTCGTGTTTGCTCAAATCATGGAGAGAGGTCTTGTTTATTGTGGTTCAGCACATGCATGTTGAGGTTTATGCCCGAGATGTCGTACGGGGATTAGATAGTACGAGGGCATTTATGTAATTTTGATGTGTTTAACATTTGTAATTGAATTATTTGATAATGAAATTATTTTTGTTTGTTTATTATCGATTTTAGCATAACAAACAATACAAAGGCAGATTATTATTTCGTCTAAATAAATTAACCTTGCAGTCGGGTAATAAGACGAATTAATAAAACCCAAATATTTACAGGTCAGTTACTGATTCTGTGGGGGACAGAGAGGGGGCACCAGTAAGCTGATATACTGTAATATTAAATTAAGTCCACAAGTCTTAGTCTCCAGTAGGGTGACTGGATTGACGAGTACGACTTGTTTGTCGACGGGTCCAAAGTGGTTGTGCCAACCATTCACTTGGGAAGTGGGAACTCGTGACATTGATACAAGACGAATCAGGGGATTGTCTATATTTGGACACTGACTCGTAATCGAACGATCACATGCTGGTAAAGTCGCTGATTGATCGATTGACTATAGTAGTCTACGTGAACCATAGACCGAAAGGGTTAACTCGGGGTTGGTCTTAAGGTCTTGATTAGTCACTAGTTTGCTAGGCCCGAATTGCATGTAGCATGGGTCAACGACGAAATGCGGTCTTGACTTTTCGACGTGATTGCCGGTTATACCGCTGAGCGGGATTTACGGCCTTGATTAAATTCAAGGTTAACGTCCTATGCATGTTTCGATATGCGGGAATTTACCTAAGCCTCTGTCCAGAGCATATAACTGACTCACGAGTGTCGTGGAGGGCAGTTTTGGTAAATGTCACCGACACGAACATCATAGAGTCGAGTCCTGTAAGTTCGACTACGCGTGACTTTCACTCGACCGGGACAAACGTAAAGGGTTTATACGTAGTACGATACTCTATAGTCGGTTCGTGAATAATACCTATTCGAACTCAACTCGGGATCGGTTCGGTACCACGGGGCTGGCTAGGTGAATACCGAACTCCTGGATTCCTCCCAGAGCCGGTTGAGACGAACCAAGAAAGTCGGGCTTAAAAAGGGCAAACGACACAACGTCAATATGAGAATAGAGCAAGATGGGACCTGGATTGAGAGGTTAGGGTTTGGGGCTTGGCCGAAACCCTAAATGGCTGAAAACTTGGTTAAATCAAGTGAGGGGCAAAATGGTCTTTTCAACTCACGAAATATTTTTGAAATATAATATTGGATATTTAATATTTAGTATATGATTTAAATATGATTTAAATCTTTATTATTGTTTTAGAAAAATAATAATATTTAATTTGGAATTAAATAAAATATATAGTAGATATATATATAGTTTTTGATTTTAATATAGTATTAATTTTGAAAATATTAATTAAATATATATATTGGATAATATATTTAAATATACTCAATATAGAATAATTATTAATTTATTTAATATTTAATTTGAATTTGAATTTGAGTTTGAATTCAAAAGAGAAAGACCAAGTAAGCAAATGAGACTTGGTATGAAAACGTGGGTGAGAATTTTTCTCCACCCAACTCATAATTTTCGGCCAAGTCCCCTAGTATAAATAGGGTTTTCATTTTTTGAAAAAACTCTAAGTGATTTTCGAAAAAGGCAAAGAGGAAAAACTGGGGTTTCTTTCTCACCCTCTCTCTCAATCTCGATCTCTCTCACTCTCTCCCTCTCTTCTTGGCGCACGGCGCGTGTGTGACATAAGGATGAGACCTCGGCCAAACCTTGACCTAGCCGTCTCGAGCAAGGTACGGCTGCGACGTGCGTTGGTGCCGGCGTGATGCTCTTGCCCCGTTCGTGCGCATTTGGTGCTAGGAGAGGGATACAACATCTCGGGGATTAGAAGGGTTCGTAGCTCGCGATCGTCTTGTAATCGTCAAGGTATCATGGCTGTAAAACTCTTCTCATTTTGTGTATATATATATTCTCATGTTATTACCGAGCGGTCCAAGGGAAAGCCGGGAATCCCTTAAAGTTTTAAAATTCCGCCGTTCAAGGAACGAGGGCCTCGGGCCCCTACGGGGATTCCCAACAGTGGTATCAGAGCCTTAGGATCGGTTAAGTCACGGGACTATGACCACGAAGCCCGAAAATCTGCTTTTTGAAAGCTGGCCGCGCGCATGGAGCGCGCGGCGCCCTAGGCGGGCCGCGCGCGTAGGCACGTTGCACGCTGCCATGGCCGCACGCACGGGCGCGCATCGCGGGCCTGGCCAGGCCGCGCGCGGGCTGCTGGCCGCGCGTAGCGCGCGTCACTTTGGGCAGGGCCACGTGCGGCGCTGTTCTGGCCGCTCGCGCAGCGCCCGCGACATATCTGGTCGAGCCGCGTGGGCGGCGTCGGCTCGGTCGCGATTAAGTTCGCGCGGTCAAGCCTCAAAGCCCAATGGGCCTGGCCCAAATCTGATAAAAGCCCAAATGTGGATTTAGGCTCGGATCTGTGTAAAATTGTCGTGATGCATGTAATATTTGAATTACGTGGTGATTGATTGGGGATTAGGTTCTGTTTTTTACCAGGTGATATGTTAAGGGTGACAAGGTCCCCCCCCCCCCGGGTTGTACTTTACATTTTTTCTAGAAAGACGGGCTTTGTTGTTTTAGGGAAAGAACCCCCCGTCATAGGCTATATTAGTACAGGAATGACGGCCGAACGAGAGACGATCGAGACGAGACGAACGAACAAGACGGTGGCCGAGGTGTCCGTTCGAGACAAGCCAGAAGATTTAGAGTTTTCTTTTTGTACAATAGGATAGAACTAGAAATATCCCCAGTCTTTCGCATTTACTTTAATAGGTTGAAACTAGGTTTACTATTAAAGTCTATTATGTGCGTGTTGGTTTCGAACGTGATATCGTGCATAATGTGCTCGTTCTTTAACTGTGAGGATTCTCCCGAAGTTAGACTTTAGAAAATATCAAGTGAGTAAAGGGGTGGGACTCCTGTCTTCTATCAAGTCAAAAAACGTTACGACTTAGGGGTACGGTTTTGGTTGACCGAGTTCCGGCGCTAAAACCCTCACCTTTGACGTGAACGGTTTTGGATGCATTTTTTATAATGCCGCTCACCGACCACTCTTCGTCGTCCCGCAAAGTGTTATCCTACGGAGGCGAAGTTCACTCAAAAGTGGAAGGTTAGCAGGACGTTGATAGGCAGCACTTGGACAGTCATTCCCAAGATGTCTGAGTTACAGGCCGAGGGACCCTGACTGAGACAAATTCGTTGAACCTTCTGTGTGACAGAATCGTGTGGGACACGAACCTGGCTGGTCGAATATACCAATAAACTGTTAAGTTGATGCTAGTTTGATGCAGTGCGGGTAAATCAACGCCACTATGAAACTACTCAACGAGGTTTCCGAAATTCCTAACGGGAGACAGGATTTTGAGAAAAATAGTGGGAGTCAGACGAAAAATTAATGTCCTATTTTAGTCTGATTAAACACTTCAAATCCTAACTATCTATTTTTCTTTCTGCAGTTTATTTTCTTCTCTATATTATACGATGACAAACCCATTTTCCGTACTTTTGGAAAAACATTGTTTGGTAGGACCAAACTATGTTGATTGGCTAAGAAATCTGAGGATCGTCCTCAGATTGGAAAAATTGGAGTATGTCTTGGAGATCGAGGAGCCTTTGACTCCCAATGCTGATTCGACAGAGCAAGACCTGCAGTTCCACGATAAGTGGGTTGAGGATGCTGGCAAGGTCCACTCCTACATGATGTCGGCTATGAGCCCAGAGCTGCAGCGTCAGCATGAGTTCATGAGTGTTAAAGAGATACAGGTGCATTTAGCTGGGCTTTATGGTGAGTCGTCTAGGAACGTTCGCTACGCCATCACGCACAGTCTCTTCAACACAAAGCTCGCAGAGGGTGGTGATGTCCATGCTCATTTACTGAAGCTAAATGAGTACATGGAGCGATTGGATGCGCTGGCATTTGGTTTGCCTCACGAGGTGAAGATCGATGTCATACTACAGTCCCTCCCACCGTCCTTCCACCAGTTCGTGGTGAACTGCAACCTGAATAATCGGGAGTATTCGATACCTGACCTGATCAATCAGTTGGTTGCAGCCAGTACTCAGTATCGCAGCGATAAGGGTAAGGGCAAGGAGGTGGCGCTTGTTGCGACTACTCGGTCCAAGGGGTCGAAGAAGAAGCCGAGCAAGCACAGCGGGCCAAAGGGTAGAATCGCCAAGAAGGCAAAATCCAAGAAGGCTGTAAAGTCGGGCGCGAAGCCCACTGACTAGTGCCTCCATTGCCAGCACTTGGGTCACTCGAAGCGCGACTGTCCTAAGCTGAAGGCCTCTTCTGACGCTTCAGGTAAGCAATTAGTTTTCGAAGCTAATTGTTTTGTGTATTCTACTTCATGGATACTTGACTCAGGGGCTAGCTCCCATATTTGTGTTTTGAACCAGGGTCTGGAACGAAGTAAGAAGCTTCGAGCTGGTGAGGTCTCGATCAACGTTGGTAGCGGACATAGTGTTGCAGCGACGCACGTGGGATCGAAGACTTTGCTTTTATCATCTTTGCATTCTTTAGTACTTTCTGTTGTTTTGGTTTTGCCCAAGGGGCTTAAAAACATTGTTTCGATTCTTGTTTTGAACAGACTTGGTTATGAGTTTCGATTTATTGATGATGTTTGCCATATTTATTTTAGAAATGAAAACGTTGGAAAGGCGACGTTAATAAATGGTTTATATTACGTCAATCTAAGAAATAAGGTGGAAACTGTAAATGCAATTACCAACTCGTCGACAGGGTCAAACGAGAAATACATCTGGCACCTACGACTGGGTCACACAGGGGAAGCGAAGATTGACAAGATGGAAAAGGACGGTCTGATTCGCACAGCTAAGTCAGGCCCGATCCCAACTTGTCAGTCTTGCATCCTAGGCAAAATGACAAAGTCACCCTTCACAGGGACTTTTACTAGGGCCACAGAAGTGTTGGGTTTAATCCACACTGATGTATGCGGACCGTTTAGAGTCACGGCTCGAGGTAATTGCCGCTACTTCATTACGTTTACGGACGATTCGTCCCAATACGGGATTGTCTATTTGATGAGACAAAAGTCCGAAGCTCTTGAATTGTTCAAGGAGTATAAGGCATTAGTGGAGAAGCAAACTTGCAAGGTCATTAAAGTCGTTCGATCAGATCGAGGCGGCGAATATATGAGCCTTGAGTTCGATGCATTTCTCAGAGAAAATGGTATCGTAATACAGTTCTCACCTCCCGGCACGCCACAATTAAATGGCGTAGCCGAGCGTAGAAATCGAACGCTTTTGGATATGGTTCGGTCGATGATGAGTTACACAGATCTCCCCATTTCGTTATGGAGTTATGCTTTAGAGACAGCAGCCTATATCCTTAACAGGATACCTACCCGTTCTGCCGACAGGATCCCTTACGAAGCTTGGCATAATCGTAAGGCAAGCCTGAATCACATTAGGATTTGGGGTTGCCCCGCCTTTGTGAAGAAGTTACAGGCAGACAAGTTAGAATCAAGGTCAATTATGGCCAGATTCGTTGGATACCCCGAGGACTCAATGGGTACTACTTTTACGTTCCAGACGAACACAGGGTGTTTATCGCTTTACGTGCCACCTTCATGGAAGAAGAGTTTGTTAGCGAAGGCGGTAAAGGGCGTGAAATAACTCTTGGTGAGTTGAGCGACGAATCAACTCTAGTTGTTACAGAGTCGTTAGACGACGTTCCAGAAAACCCGGCTCAGCCGCAATTGCGCAGGTCTAGTAGGATATCTCAAATGCCTGAGAGATATGGTATGGTACACGTCGAGCATGGGGATGCTGCGATGGAGGGATGCGTCGGGGACGATCCCGTCACCTACGACCAGGAAATTACCGGTACAGACTCCCTCAAGTGGCTTGACGCTATGCAAGCCGAAATGGACTCTATGTATTCAAACCAGGTTTGGACACTTGTAGACCTACCTAATGGTTTTAGACCGATCGGGAACAAATGGATCTACAAGAAGAAGATTGGATCTGACGGACAGGTGGAAACGTACAAAGCTAGGCTTGTAGTGAAATGGTATCAAAAAGAGGGTATTGACTATGAGGAGACCTTTTCACCAGTCGTGATGATTAAGTCCATTCGCATTATGCTTGCGATAGCAGCATACTATGACTACGAGATCTAGCAGATGGACGTAAAGACCGCGTTCCTGAATGGATTCCTCCAGGAGGAGATCTATATGGAACAACCCAAAGGTTTTACGTCAGATGCAGATGCTCAAAAAGTATGCAAGCTGAATCGGTCCATCTATGGACTGAAACAAGCTTCAAGGAGTTGGAATCTTCGGTTCGATGAAGTAGTTAAGAACTACGGATTCATAAAGAACGAAGATGAGCCCTGTGTTTACAAGAAGGCCAGTGGGAGCAAGGTGTCGTTTCTAGTATTGTACGTAGATGATATCCTTTTGATAGGAAACGACATTGGGATGCTTTCAGAGGTCAAAGCTTGGCTTTCGACCGAATTCTCTATGAAAGACCTGGGAGAAGCGACCTATATTCTAGGAATACGCCTATTTAGAGATAGGGCGAAACGGTCAATTGGCTTATCCCAGGCCCTTTACTTAGATAAAGTCCTTAAAAGGTTTAAAATGGACGACTCTAAGAAAGGGTTCCTACCTATGAGGCATGGGATTCATCTCTCAAAGGCTATGTCTCCTCGCAACGAGGTACAAAGACAAGAGATGAGTAGAGTCCCCTATGCTTCAGCTGTGGGTAGCCAGATGTACGCGATGTTTTGCACGCGACCAGACATAGCGTACGCTGTGAGCGTAGTGAGTAGGTTTCAGGCAAACCCTGGTAAGGAACATTGGGCGGCAGTAAAGACAGTCCTTAAGTACCTTAGACGGACTAAGGACTTGATACTGATTTACGGCCAAGGAGGGTGTTTGGATACGCAAGTTCTTAGAAGAACTGCAGGTGGTACCTAGCATAATGGATCGCCCGTTACCATTGTGGTGCGACAATAGCGGAGCGATCGCACAAACTAAGGAACCCCGTGCTCACAGTAAGTCCAAGCACATAGAGAGAAAATACCACGTGTTACGTGGGTTCGTTGAGAATGGCTCTATAGCCGTGCAGAAGATCGCCTCAGCAGAAAATGTGGTGGACCCGTTCACGAAGTCACTGTCTCAGGCAGTGCTAGATCGACACCTCGATAAAATGGGGTTGAGATACTATAGCGCGTGGCATTAGTGCATGTGGGAGATTGTTGAGGTTTATGCCCTAGATGCCGTACGAGGATTAGATGGTACTAGGGCATTTATGTAATTTTGATGTGTTTAACATTTGTAATTGAATTATTTGATAATGAAATTATTTTTGTTTGTTTATTATCGATTTTAGCATAAGAAACAATACAAAGGCAGATTATTATTTCGTCTAAATAAATTAACCTTGCAGTCGGGTAATAAGACGAATTAATAAAACCTAAATATTTACAGTTCAGTTACTGATTCTGTGGGGACAGAGAGGGGGCACCAGTAAGCTGATATACTGTAATATTAAATTAAGTCCACAAGTCTTAGTCTCCAGTAGGGTGACTGGATTGACGAGTACGACTTGTTTGTCGACGGGTCCAAAGTGGTTGTGCCAACCATTCACTTGGGAAGTGGGAGCTCGTGACATTGATACAAGACGAATCAGGGGATTGTCTGTATTTGGACACTGACTCGTAATCGAACGATCACACGCTGGTAAAGTCGCTGATTGATCGATTGACTATAGTAGTCTACGTGAACCTTAGACCGAAAGGGTTAACTCGGGGTTGGTCTTAAGGTCTTGATTAGTCACTAGTTTGCTAGGCCCGAATTGCGTGTAGCATGGGTCAGCGACGAAATGCGGTCTTGACTTTTCGACGTGATTGCCGGTTATACCGCTGAGCGGGATTTACGGCCTTGATTAAATTCAAGGTTAACGTTCTATGCAGTTTCGATGTGCGGGAATTTACCTAAGCCTCTGGGCAGAGCATATAACTGACTCACGAGTGTCGTGGAGGGCAGTTTTGGTAAATGTCACCGACACGAACATCATAGAGTCGAGTCCTGTAAGTTCACTACGCGTGACTTTCACTCGACCGGGACAAACGTAAAGGGTTTATACTTAGTACGATAATCTATAGTCGGTTCGTGAATAATACCTATTCGTACTCAACTCGGGATCGGTTCGGTACCATGGGGCTGGCTAGGTGAATACCGAACTCCTGGATTCCTCCCAGAGCAGGTTGAGACGAACCAAGAGAGTCGGGCTTAAAAAGGGCAACCAACACAACGTCAATACGAGAATAGAGCAGGTTGGGGCCTGGATTGAGAGATTAGGGTTTGGGGCTTGGCCGAAACCCTAAATGGCTGAAAACTTGGTTAAATCAAGTGAGGGGCAAAATGGTCTTTTCAACTCACGAAATATTTTTGAAATATAATATTGGATATTTAATATTTAGTATATGATTTAAATATGATTTAAATCTTATTATTGTTTTAGAAAAATAATAATATTTAATTTAGAATTAAATAAAATATATAGTAGATATATATATAGTTTTTGATTTTAATATAGTATTAATTTCGAAAATATTAATTAAATATATATATTGGATAATATATTTAAATATACTAAATATTGAATAAATATTAATTTATTTAATATTTAATTTGAATTTGAATTTGAGTTTGAATTCAAAAGGGAAAGACCAAGTAAGCAAAGGAGACTTGGTATGAAAAAGTGGGTGAGAATTTTTCTCCACCCAACTTATAATTTTCGGCCAAGTCCCCTAGTATAAATAGGGTTTTCATTTTTTGAAAAAACACTAAGTGATTTTCGAAAAAGGCAAAGAGGAAAAACTAGGGTTTCTTTCTCACCCTCTCTCCCAATCTCGATCTCTCTCACTCTCTCCCTCTCTCTCAATCTCGATCTCTCTCACTCTCTCCCTCTTTTCTTGGCGCGCGGCGCGTGTGTGACATAAGGGGGAGACCTCGGCCAAACCTTGACCTAGCCGTCTCGAGCAAGGTACGGCTGCGACGTGTGTTGGTGCCGGCGTGACGCTCTTGCCCCGTTCGTGCGCATTTGGTGCTAGGAGAGGGATACAACATCCCGTGGATTAGAAGGGTTCGTAGCTCGCCATCGTCTTGTAATCGTCAAGGTATCATGGCTGTAAAACTCTTCTCCTTTCGTGTATATATATTCTCGTGTTATTACCGAGCGGTCCAAGGGAAAGGCGGGAATCCCTTAAAGTTTTAAAATTCCGCCGTTCAAGGAACGAGGGCCTCGGGCCCCTACGGGGATTCCCAACAATGCAATGTAAACTTGGCATCTTTAATGAGTTCACGTGCTTGGCCTTCCTTGATATACATCTCCCCCTCATTACATCATCTCCCCCTCATGGCGATTGGAGACATTCGAATCGGCATGATGTCTTGTCAAGGTGAAACAGAATGGACGCGCGGAGCGTGTTGTCATTTGAAAGCGTGATGAAGGACCTGAAATGAGACTGACAACCGATCATCGTGAGACATCCCTTGGTTGTTGATGCAAAGTCACACAGACTTGCATTTTAAGGGACTATGGGGCCACATAGGCAACCCGTTGACATCTCTCTAGAGTCTTGCTCTTGAGGATGGCCTGGCACCGTTGTTGTAATTTGATGTTACAACGGCAGGACTTCCTTCTGATCATAGAAGCACATCATTTTAATGATGCGTCTACAGAAGTTCTGGCATGGTCACGTAGACCTGCGTTAAAACATGTATGTGTCCTAGAAAATTATAAAACTTTTAGGCTATGAGGACACACTAGACATTTACGTGCATAGAAAAAAAATCGTGGTGTGGGCTGTGGACCACTTTGTTCAATATCTCCCGCTTCCAAATGAAACGGTGATAGCATATGCGGTTCCCCGTGAGATATTGAAACATTTGTCTTTAGAGAGACAAATGAGTAGCTAGGAAGGATTGTGCATGCGCCTTTGGACCATATGAAGCGTCTTCTACCCGGGATCTGATAAAATCAGTCATGTACCTATATTGGTTGTGGTCCGGATAGTTTGTGGTTGAGTTGTAATGATTTCATCGTGATACGCTCAATACCCTCACATACACTCGGGGTTTGTTCCGGGGTTAGGATCAGTTGGGTCTACTGAACCTTTGGAACATGTATGTGAACAACTCTCTTGTGTCCATGCGTTTTTTGACTTTAGGTAGCACTCCCCTTCAACGCATGAAGTTTCTCTTCAGGACATTTTTCTTCTTAAGCTCTAGCGTCTCTTTATGGTAACACTCCCCCTAAATAGTTGCGCTATTTCAAATATGATGCCCTTACTCCCCCTAAATTTGTGCGCTCTTGTAGATTTTTGCATATTACTCTCCTTCATGTTATGCGCCTTTTGTGATTGAAGTAACACCTCCCCCTTAAAATGTGCGCATTTTAAGTATGCGCTTATGAGTATCACTCCCCCTAAAACATATGCGCTTTTTACAATAAAACTACGGTAATACGCTCTTTTGAAGCTCTTGCGCCTTTTCTATCGATCCACTCCCCCTATATACTTAAAAAAATATATAAAGGCTATGAAGACTTGAGACCTTAGAAAAAAATGTAAGCGCTAACAATGATACAGCAGACTTCCTTTGAATAGCAATACTAAAGATTAAGTCTAACGGCTATGAAAGTCATGTGCCTTTTGCAAGAAAGTCAAGTCGGTCTTCTTTTTGAACTAAAGCTCCCTTTCCTTTTTTTTTTATTGCCTTTTTCTTTTCCTTCTTTTTTTTATGGCCTTTTTTTCTTTTTTTTTATGGCCTTTTTCTTTTCTCTCTTTTTTTTTATGGCCTTTTTTTTATGGCCATTTTTTTTATTATTATTATTAATAATATATATATATATATATATACGAACACAAATCAAGAACGTTCCAGATGTCTTGATTCGGTGTGGTTGCTCACGTTGCATACCGATCACGTGTGTGGAGAAAACCGTATACCACACATGTTGGAAACGTCTGTGACTGCTCATCGTCGCATACCGACCATACATGTGGAGCAGTCATCGTCAAGTTACCATGTATGATCGAGATCCTGCAAAACAAATTATCGGAACTTTTGTACCCATTTTTGGACGGGTCCTCCCTGATTAGCAGATAAACATAGATGCGCAAATGATTCAAGTATGGAATTAGCATGTAAAGTAGTCTTGGACTTAGGTATCCACTGTTGCTTTGGACTACTTATTAACATTTGTAGTTTAGGAGTCCATACCTGTTTAGTTTTATGTGAATTAGACATTGTAGCTCGTGAGAATGAGTGTCTAGTAGAGAATATTTTCTCTTTCGCCAGTCTAGAAAGATGTTTTTCAGATTTGACTTGTACTGGGTACTTGAGATAGGAATACGAGCTTATAGAATCAATAGTATTAAGTATAGAAGTGTCGTATTTTCTACCTCCTAGACTCACATCATTCACTTTAGAATGTGTATTATTAGATGAGCTACCTTTGTTCTTCAGACAATTGTTATTTTTAGGCATTTCAGCTTGATTAGAGAATGTATAACAATTGTTTTTAGAAACATTTGTTGTTTCTTTTTCCAATTTTGGAATTTTATGAATGACTCTAGTAACTTTCTGTGTAGGAATAGAGGTAGAAACATTTTTGCTTGTTTTAGTAAAGAATAATTTTTCTTCATCTATTCTTTCCTGTTTGACGGGTTTAGTCATTTGAGTTGTCTTATCTTGTTTGGGCGAATTTTCTTTTAAAGTTTCAGTTAAGACAAGACAAGAAGTTGAGGATGTGCCTTTTATATAGGAATTCTTGAGAATTAAATTTTCCTTTTGAAGTTCTTCCAATTTTGCTCGAAACCCTACTCGTTCTGATTCCATAATAGAATTTAATTCAGCAATTTTGCGTTCAGTTTCTAGAGAATAAATTCAGCAATTTTGCGTTCAGTTTCTAGAGAATAACAATCTTTAGAGTTTGGTTTTGTTGATTGTGTAGAATGTTCCTTGTTTGGCACGGACTCAATTGTTTCAGTTGATTTATTTAGCAATATAGTTTCTTTTATTTGGCGTTGCTCAGTTTGTCCTCGTTTAGCTAGAACATCTTCTAATTCTTTAGTTTTTGAATATAATTGATTTCTTTGTTCAAGGAGACTTCTGTTTTGGGCTGCACTATTTATTTTTTCGTCTCTACATGTAGATAATTCTTTTGTAAGTTCGCTTATAGTTGATTCTTGTTGTGCGACCCTTGTTTTTAAGCTAGTCAGTCTTTCTTGTTCTATTGTTAGTTTATTTTTAAGAATAGCTTTTTCTTCTAAACACTTAACTAAACAATTGTAATTATTTTCTAGCCTACCTTCTAATTCTTTGACTTTTGTCAAGTAGTAGGCTTCCATATTTTCTTTATTGGTTGGATGTTTTTTATCGTTATCGTGTTTTTGAATTGATATTAATTTTTTATCAACCTGTTCGAATAGATTTTCGAATGATTAGGTTTTCAGAAGTTTAGGTATCAAAAAGTTTTTTTTTTTTTTAAATGATTTAGAAAAGAAAAAAAATTGTACCGAGAATAATTTTTGTACCGAAAAATTTTACCAGTCCAAAAAAAATTTTGTTACCCAAAACTTTTTCGTATGAACCGGGAACCTTTTTAAAGCAGGTACATACAAAAAAAATCTCGTAGCCTACCTTTTTTTATTTTTTTTTGCTACCTAAAACTATCGAAAGCTTTTCGGCATCGAAAATCTTTTATCCATCATAAGTTTTCTATGTAAGTTTTTCGCATGTGTATAGGAATGTTTTTCGTTTGATAAGAGGTTTTCGTATGCAAACTTTTTCGTACTGAAAGCGTACGACAAAAATAGATTTCGTACGAAAGTAATGTTTTTCGTATATGTTTTCGTACGACGAAAAATGTTTTTCGTATCAAAGAATTTTTTCGTACGAAAGTCAAACCCAAAATGTTTTCGTATTGAAACCTTTTCTCGTACGAGAGATAATTTTTTTTTTTCGTATACAAAAACGTTTTCGTATTGCTATCCTTGTCGCAAGTCTTTTTCGTATAAAATTTTCGTATCCAACGTTTTTCGTATGCTACAGTATACGAAAATAGATAGTCAATGAGAAAAAAATCAGAAAATGTGAGAGATACGAAAACTGTAGTCAATGCAAAAAAACTTGATATGAAAACTTTAGGCATGCGAAAATAGTGAATGTACGAAATCGTTAGTCATACGAAAAACAGTGTTGAATGCGAAAACTTTAATCAAATTCGAGCATACGAAATCTTCAAATAACACTCAAATTAACACTTTAAGCACAGTTAATCGATTGAAATTGATTGGGTAATCATATAAAAACACTCAATTAACACGATCGAAACCAAAATATAGTAGAATTTAGCAATTTAGCGAAGAACACTTTGAAGAATTGTTTCGATCGCATATTTCAATCTCAGTCCAAATTGAGCTCAACTAATCAAAGATAATCGCAATTAACATATATCAATCACTGCGCAAATAGATTTCGCTCAGAATCATGCAAAAACAGCAAGCGAAAATCATATGAGATCATGCGAAAAAGCAATTGGCGCGAAGAACACATACGAAAAACAAATTTCAGCAAACAAAAATTGATTAATTCACACGATTTTGGCTCTGATACCAATTGTTAGGCCCGTTTTTTACATCCACGAAAGAATCAACACTCAATTATGATGAATTACCTTGAAGATTGGATCAATTAGGGTTTGAAGGTAATTAGCAATGAAAGAAGAGTGTTCTTCAAGCTAAGATTTTTTCATATCATATCAAGTGTGTACAAATCAGCTTGGAAATGTGAATTGTGTGGACCTATACAAGCTACTCTAGCTATTTATACCATATTTATGGTATATTTACAAGAAGGTCCCTATACAAATATATATTTACACACTTGACACAATACTAACACAATACTAAAGATAGCTTACAAATAGAAGACAACTAAAAATGTCGTCTTCACTTACCCTAATAAGTTGTATCAAATATAGCGTGCACAACGTACCATTAAACAACCATCGACGGTATCTTATTGTGGAGATGTATTGTACCATATTTAATAGTTTGCCGTATCAATATAGGTATCGATAGTGTACCAAGTTTTATCTATGCATTTCTGATTGGGGAATCCTATGTAGATGTCATATTTTTCTGTGTGTGTAAGAATTTATTTCAAAAAGTTCCGTGCGTGTCAGAATATGTGCGTGTCATAATTTTATACAAACATTTTTGTATTTTCATCGCATTTTTACAGCTATTAATATAACGTACTATTTTACAGCATTTACCGTATCATTTAACTTGTGTTTATTGTACTATGTACGTGTAGTTATCGTACCTTGTTTAACAGTGTTAGCGTACCAAAAGTTTCAAGTATAACAAATAATATTTTAGCATCTTTCAGACTAAAAGATACATCATAACTTAAATGAAGCAACATATGGATAAAAGAATGAAATGATCAACATAACGGTTATATTACGTCGTGCCTCATGCCAAAACTAAACATGAAAATAAGAATAAAATGAATAATATTGAAAGATTGTATGTCAACGAAACTTGATGCAAAAGGACCCAAAAACTAGGTGATCTTTCCATTTCCAGCTATTGATCATGTTCTGGCATGCAACAGTCAAATGGTCATAACTTCATCCATGCTTAATATTTTTCAATGCCGAAAATTTTGTTGGAAACTAGACTTCTGTGGCTTTCCAATGGTATCAAATATGTCTCGGAATTCCCAGCATTAAGAGCAGTTTATTCCTCGAAGTTGAGTGTTCGACAAGAATCTTTTCATTGTCACTTGTCTTACCACTACCAGGCCCTCAGCAACAATACTATCACGTACCTCTGGCAACATATTGATAGGTTGCATGAGCTTCAACTCGCTTTTCGTGGATAGAAAGTAAAACACTTACAACCGACATCAATCGCACCCTAGGAGTTCGATGTCGATCGAAACCCATTTATCCACTCATACGAACATTCGAGTATACTTCTCCCGTTTCTGAATTTAACGGATGAAATGTATCATGGGTCGAATTTGTAATGGTGCCATTACTCCATAAACGAAAAACGACAATTACAACATAATCAAATTATAGTATCATTCTATTCAAATATGTAGTACCAATCTACATAAACATATTGTATCATTATAATTCGTATATTGTACTAAATTTGCAAGCAGCAGGTACAAAAATGATATTTTTAATTGGAATACCTAATGAACGCCAAACCAGTAAAGAATAGACCCAATTTAAGCTTTAAAAATTCCTAATTGAGCAGCAACCCAAAAAAGCCCCAAATTATGCTTAGAACCGCATTAATCTAGAACTAATATCACAAATTGAAACCCAATAACTTGAATCAAGTGATTACGTAAAAGCTAACACAGAAAAATTGCCAATTTCTTGATGGCGACGATGATGTGGTTTGAAATATTTTGGTCTGGCGATTTGAAATGGAAAACGAGATGTACCGGGATCGAATGAGAGAGGAAATCGTAAATCGTCCATTGGAGGTGAAGATTTTCCGTGGGTGTTAATTTCGTTGTTCAATTTTGGAGAATCGTTTGATACATCGTGTGGTTCTTTTTCCGTTCGTTGGTTCATTATGTTTTTTCTTTTTTCTTTTATTTAAATCAAGAATCCCGGTATAATAGTAATATTGCAACTTTTGAGGGGTATTTTCGTCCATTTGGTCCTTAAATGATATAAAAGTTTGCACTTGGTCCTTAAGTGATATTTTTCCCTGACAAGGGAGTTAAGTGATAGAAAATTTGTCTGCTGGGGATTTAAGTCGGGGTAAATTATGCTTTACCCCCACGTGGATATATTGAAATGCACATTACTACCTTAGGCTTTTTTTATTGCGTGAAGCTCCCATGTGCTGTCTAAAACTTAGCACAGTACCCCCCACGGTGTCTAAAACATAGCATTGTAACCCCCAATTAGGGGATAAAAATGACAAGGGACGCATGATTAAATAAACCACGAGGGTGTTTTACGCTATTTACAAACCATAGGGGTTTTGATATTTATTTTTTAAACCATGGGTGGGTTATATGCAATTTAGCCTAAGTGAAATTACCCCTTATTATAATCTCTATATTTTTATTTTTTTTTCAAATAATCTCGCTCTCTCTACCCGAAAGGGGAAATAATAGGGGAAAACGGTAGAGAGAATGACAAAAATAGTTAAGTTTTTAAAATGTAATTACAAAAATAGTTAACTTTTTAAAAGTATTACAAAACTAGTTAACTTTTTAAATTTTAGTTACTATTATTTTCATTTTCATCCTAAAACTGTTTAAAATTGCAAATTTTCACTATTATTATTTCAATTAAGCAAAATATTATAGATAATTATATTTTTAACAACAATTCATTTTTAACAATTTTTAATTAAAACATTAGACATCTAAATTTGTTATCACATTAATCATAATGCTTTAATATTATTATTACTTTATTAATAAAAAAATGAATAAAGAGAATGTTAAGCATTGAGACATTATTATTTTATTAATTAAACAAATAAAAGAGAAGAATAAGGAATGAGACGTGAACCCTAACTTCGATCAATTGTCATTCTCTAAGAGAGACACTGCCACACCATAAAACGAATTCGAATCCTTCGGTTTCTTCCCACAAGCTTTCACTTCTTTTATCAAGTCAATTTCTAGATTTTTTGCCATGTGATTGAGTAATTTTTTATTTTTATTTCAAGAATCGATTTTCTTTTTTATATGTCGCAAAGTTTTAATTCGCATTGTTCCTGAAACTTTGGTTTTCAATTTACAGAAATCATGTCGAATTCAATTATTGTGACGCTATATTTGGGCAGCAATTTAATAACAGTTAACAGTCACACAATTTATGATCTCGCAATTAATTTATTCTTGTCATACTCTGCATTTCTCATTATTATAGAAGTCTGTAAATGATCATAAAAGTAAAAAATATAAGATGTAAGTTAACATTAACCGAACTGAAATCAGAGAAGAACTGGAATCAAAGAAAAACTTGAATTTTAATTAATGTTTATCTGCATGGAATCGATTATGCAAGTAAAAAAAATAAACAAATAAAAGAAAAACCTCGAGGCTTCTTGACATATTTACTTTACGAGCTTTCTAATATTCTTGCAAATGTTCGATTGGTCTGCACCAAGATATGAAATATGAGATGTAAGTTAACATTAACCGATGGTTAAAATATGAATTGAGTAAAAATTGTTAAAAATGGATTGGGGATAAAAATATAATTATCGAAAATATTTTGCTTAATTGAAATAATAATAATAAAAATTTACAATTTTAAACAATTTTAGGATGAAAATGAAAATAATAATAATTAAAATTTAAAAAGTTAACTAATTTTGTAATAGTTTTAAAAAGTTAACTATTTTTGTAATTATATTTTAAAAATTTAACTATTTTTGTTATTCTCTCGAAAACCGTAAATAAAGAAGACGACGAAGAAAAACAACATCCGATCAATGGCTGACAAATCAAAGAAGAGAAAGAAAGGCACAATCACGGAGGAAGGCGCATCTGACCTCTTAAACAGGTTTTTTTTTTCTTTTTATCTGAATGTGTTTCTCGCCTCCTTCTATTGTGTATGTCGATGGAGTTCTTTCCATTTTCTATAAGGTACTCTGTGAAAACTGTGCTCGCTTTGCTGAAAGAGGTTTCGTTAGCCTCGGGAGGAAAAATCGATTGGAACGATTTAGTTCGGAAAACCGCGACTGGAATCACCTGTGTGCGAGAGTACCATAGGCTATGGCGCCATCTCGCGTACGGTGGTGAGGCGTTAGCCGATCGAGTCGACACTGCCATGGTCTGTTGTTTTTTGTACCCGTAACGTTATTATTCGTTGTGGGTTTGATTTTGCCTTTCTATTTAAATATTGGAGTGTTGT
Organism: Lindernia subracemosa; assembly: GCA_028392965.1. Taxonomy (NCBI): domain Eukaryota; kingdom Viridiplantae; phylum Streptophyta; class Magnoliopsida; order Lamiales; family Linderniaceae; genus Vandellia; species Vandellia subracemosa. The sequence goes on along the minus strand of JAQPCC010000202.1, from coordinate 35,920 downwards.
GTGAGTTTTGTTTTGGTCGAATTTTTATGTGTGGTTTTTTTTTAGGAAGATGATAGTGATTTGGAATATGAAATTGAGGCATTTCCTCCAGTTGGACGGGAAGCTGCTATTGAGGCATCGGCATGTGTCAAGGTGAATGTTTTAATGCATTTGATTTTTTCCCCCTTTTCCTTGGAGTGTACAAATACCCTTATTTGTCATTGTGTTCGTTGTGCCAGCATTCTTTTAGGTTGCCGAAAAATGGGAATTATGGTTAGTTTATTCAATTTTTTGAAATGTGTGCATCATTGAAATTGGATGAGATGCAGTTGCTATGGGGAATTCTAACGTGATCTTGTTGAAGTTGTTGAATGGCCACCCAAGATCTTCTGCTTGTAAACATTTTTTTGGATGGGTTACTTGTAATGTGTCAAAATCTCTCTAAGTTAGCATGTTTCTGTGATGAAGCTGAAGTTCTTTTATGTATATAAACCTTAATTTGGATAGACTTAACGGATTGTCACGTGCTCGACAAGAGATGTTTTGGAAATTATTGGATACATGATATCCTTGTCTGTCTACCTCAAATCATTCACCATTTTTCTCCGATTAAGTATCATTGTTATATGAAGTCTATCCTTGAACAGAACAAATGTTACTCTAGCCCCAAAATATGAGAAGACATGGATATGGAAAAACTTGCCTTCTTTAAATGAGGACTTATGTCATATATTTCTTGTGGCATGTAAATTTTCTTTTTTTTTTTTTTATTTTCTGACTCATTTTTCGCATTGTATAGGTGCATTCCCAGATGTTAGTTGTTTCAGCTAATGCAAATGATTCTGCTCTCCAAGAAAACAGAATAATCGAGGGTCCCATGCCAGTTAAAATACCTCACTGCAGTCACTTTACCACTGCCAATGGATCTCAGGAGACTAAAATTATTATTCCAGTTTCTATAGAGATACAACCAATGTCTACTAGCAATGGGGTCGATAAAAAGGCTAAAAATAAGAAATCTGATGCTAAGTTGCCTTCACAAAGAAAAAGAAAGGCATGGTCTGCAAAAGAGGACATGAAACTCACAGCTGCAGTGGAAAAATATGGAGAAGACAGTTGGCCTTCTATTGCCAGAAGTGATTTTGACAATGAAAGAGATTCAGGAGAGTTATCACAGGTGTTTCACTTTGATACATTTATAAATTTCATCAATTCAGATGGCCATATCTTTTGGTATAACTTTTTTCACGGCAGTCTCTTTTGTAGTGTGTTTATTTTTTTTTACATTAATCAATGCGTACATTGCATTATATATATTAGGCTTGGCTCTTAATGATGCCTTGTTAACATAAAAAGACCCTGCCTGGAATGTTACATCTGGTTTTCTTCTTGTTATGTGTCATAACTCATACCTAACCTTACTGACGTAGCTGGTCTGTGGCGAATGCTTTGTTCTTTCTTACCTTTTCTGGAGTTACATTGTGATGAAATTGCTAGCAGATCGATGTAGAAGGGCTTTTGTGCTGCATTTAAAACAAGGCATTGTATTTGTTGAAATCTGTTTTAGCATTTAGGATCTCCAACATCTAAAAGTATCAAAGATTTTTGCTCAACTGTCTGGTTTTCAGGGATGCTAAAGCTAAAAATATGCTGTTAAAATTCTAAAAGTGAGTTGATTTGTGCAATCCATTTTTAATAGCCTCTCTCTCTCTCTCTCTGTGTGTGTATCTCTCTCTGTCATTCATTTGGCATTTTATTTACTTATACAGAGGTGGCAGAATCTCAAGAGGCAAAAAGCAAATCCAAAAGTTGGGACGAATTCACAACATTCTGAAACTCAACTTGCTGCTACTCATCGAGCCTTGTCCCTGGCCCTAGATTTCCCAGTCCGAGATAATGGTAATCATTACATCACTTTTCTTTATGCATTTTTCCGTCCAATCTGATTCAGTGGGCTATGTTCATTATAGCACAATCGGCATCTCATGACATCTTTCAACTATTTCCACCAAAACATCATCTTCAGGCGGTATAACATCCATGAATCAATCCCTGGATCAGCAGCTGCCCGTAAGACCACCGATGAAGCTGTCGTCTGGGCCGGATTCGAGGATCAAAGCCGCTGCAGTCGCAGCTGGGGCCCGCATAGTTTCTTCAGCTGATGCTTCCTCGCTGCTTGAGGCTGCTCGGTCTCAAAACATTGTCCACATCACCACCGGAGGAGGCAGCAATAGTGTAATGAAATCCTCTGTTTCAAGCTTGACAAGTCAACTCCCTAGTAATGTGCATTTCATTCGCAATGGCCTGAACAAAATCCCAGCCTCTGCTACTAATACTGCTGCAAAACCTAAAATGTCTCGTCCTGGTGAAACTCAACAACCCAAACAAGGTCAACCAGCTAAGCCTTCAGCATTGAGTGTTCAAAATAGCAAGATGGTCACCGTCCCGGTAAGTGGTGGAAATGCTTCGGCTCACATATTGTCATTTAAAACTCCTAAAGCTGGTGAAGACAAAACTGTCCCTGTTTCTGCATCGGGCAACGAAGCAGCAAAGGTTGTCCAAAGAGGAGGCTTGGATGCTAATAAGCCCGTTTCTGTTCAAGTGGAGCAAAATGCATCTGGCCCAGGTGAGGCAAACTCTCTAGAAAATCAAGTTTCTACATCCAAACCTGATATAGTGAGCCAAACTACAAACAACCAAGCAGTCCCTTCAGGCTCAAAAGACTAAGGTACTTTCTTATAAGCTTGTTTTGGAACTTCAAATTAATTTTTTTTTATAAGCTTGTTTTGGGTTCGAAATTCAATTAATGAGGCGGGGACAAAATGAGATGTAATTAAAACTGCAGTCTTAACGCTCAACAGTTGGTTTCGATGTATTTTTTTATTAATCGTCCGTTTATCGAACAATCTATCTAACTTTCTTTTTAAGCCCAAACGGGCTTCTCTCTGAGTCAGAAACGACAGTCCCGATAGTCTGACTCACTGGCTCAATGGGCTTTTATGCTGCAGTGGTTGGGGCAAAAGCAACAGCAACTGCACGCTCCCATTGTTTGTCCGAGGCCTGATCGAGTGATGTTGGACGATGAACGAAATCGCGATAAAGAGGAGTTGTATGCTAAATACGAATGAAAAAACATTTTTGGGGACTAGATCACAACTTGCCTTTTGAATTAAGATTTGAATGTCACGACTCGGATCTTGAAACTGTAAAAAAGAAAAGGCGAACCGTATAAGCAGATGAAGAATCTCTAACCACTATGTAATATCCCGAGGGAGGGAAGATTGGGGAAGAATAGAGAAGACGATGGATGTCAATTATGAGAGATGGAGAAGACGGAGAGATTGAGAGATACAAAAGCTTGAGAGAACAGAGAAGAACTAGAACGAGAATAGAGTTGTATTGCTTTGCTTAATGGATAGCCATATGATAACAGTACTTGTATACTTTAGTATGCTAAGTTATAACTACGTGGGCTTAAGAGCCTTAAGATACTAAAATATTAAATGCATAACGGCCCAATTATCTTGAAAGCCCATAAATTATGGACTTCCTCCTTTGTGCACTATTTCCTACAAGGTCGGGTCATGACACACTATATGGCCACTACCTCCAATTCCACTCGAGGTTGGGCTAACGACGACGGAATGGCGACTGCAGTGGCGCTGCATTGACCTCAGGGCACCTCCTGAGAGGATTGAGCCACCGACCTCATGACCCCGATCCTCATCGGTTACAACTGCATCTTATGACCGAACTAGGTCGATCTTCTTAGTCGATGAGTTACTATCACTTGTGATCTTGTTTAGCATTCGAGAAGTTCAACTTTTCTGAAAATGGTCATGTCTAAAATCAAGCGACATGTTTTCACATTTCAACTGAATCATATGCTGTTTGTTAGAATTTTACTAGCGGATCCAAAATTTTCTTATCGAGTATCGTAGTATAAATTAGTATTTTAAGCACATTCGATGCTTGTGAAAATATATAAATGTAGATATTTTTAATTTAGGCTTAAATATATTTTTAGTCCTATACGTTTGAGGGGGTAGCATTTTAAGGATACTTAAGTTAAGGGTGGCAATTTTAGTCCTGTAAGTATCAAAATTAAAGCAATTTAGGGCCATTTAAGTAAAGAGTGACAATTTCAGTCCTATAAGTATTTATAAATGAAGCAATTTTAGGACAGCTAAACCTTGAAATCTAATTTCAGCCCGAAATTTATACACGTGGCACCAAAGATGCTGGCTTGAACTAAATTTGTTTTCTCTTTCCTCCAATTAATCGTCACATCATAAGTAAAAAATAAGTAGGAGCTTATTTGGAGGAAAGAGAATAAATTTTAGTCATGCAAGTATCAGAATTGAAGCAATTTTAAGAAAGTTATCTATCTCCCCTAATTAAAATATAGTAGATAATGTCACGGGATATATTAATGGAGAACACAGCTAAGCTAATCAAGCAACAGAATGAACAAAAAGCAAATGATGGGGTCCATACCATATGAATCAATATATATATATATATATATATATATATATTTCATTGGATTGATGAAGTTCGTGAACTCCAATAATGTATACAGAATTACTTACCAACTTAATAAAAAGCATTATAAAAAAAAGCAGTCTTAGCAAATGTATAAAGATAGAGAAGGAATATAATATCGAATATCGACTACTATATTATACCAGAAATATTATAATATTTAAGAGGCTGCCTTTGACTTGGTTAGTTAGGAGAGGAGGTGTGGCCAAGTGTCTCCTTGCACTTTGATGTTAGTGGTGGGGTTTGGTAAATGTTCGTGTCCACAAATAAAAATAATCAAATTTGTAGACATCTCTATAATAGGATGTTTGGTCTGTTTCTTTCTTTTTATTTTCCTTTATTGAGGTTTACTTTTAGGTATTTAGTATTTATCTACATTTTTTGTGGGGACAATTTGTAATATTTTATAATGTATTTATGAACACTTTAAGGCTTTATCTTCTGGGTTTGGTAAGCGAATTTCGTTCACGAAAAGAAAAAAAAGGTGTGAAGGTACAACGATCAAATAGTAAAGTGTTATTGTTCAATGCGTTAAGTTAATTTTTCGTCATGCTTTCCAATTTATACCAAACGAAAGATTCATGTACTTGCTTATTTGTCTTGCATCAGAAATTAAATCAATATAACTCAATTTATAAATCAATGAAGTTGCTATATCTTATTTTTTATACAAAGTAAATATAATTACTTTGGCCAATATTAAGCTATTAATTATTTTTACATTTACCTTTGTTTATAAATATAATGTAGGCATATTAATTTCTTATCTCTTATTTTGTTTTATAATTCACTGAAAAAAAAAAAGAGAGAATATGCCTTGAGGACCGAGGGAGCATCGCCGGCAATGGCGTCCGCACGCCTAACGCTTCTTTTCGGGATACTCAGAGAACTCAGATCATCGATTTTGTCCTACTATTCATACCCCCATCCACACTACACACTCTCCTTTACACCCACTAAATACTTTAAATTTATAAAAGTTATTTACCTACATAAATTCAACAATAATTATCTTCTTAATTTATTTTTCATAAATTTGCATGAGTTATTCTAACAATATTAAGTAAGTTATTTTACATAAATGCACATCGATACAATATTAAATTTTCTTTATTGTATTACTCCTTATATTAATCGCTAAAGTTTTATATTAACTTAAAAAATGTTAAAGTTAAAAATTAATATTTAATATTAATATCAAATAAACATAGATGTAGTAGTAATTAGCTAAATTGGTGAATTTTGAAACTTCATTGTTAACATATTTTGAATTGGTGATATTGATGCAGTTTGAATATTGAACAGTGCAATTTGAAATTAAAATTGGTTTAGTTTAATAGTAAATATTTAATAATTTTAAATTTGGTTTCAAAAATTACTTTTAGAATTAGTAAGCATTTAATAATTTACTTTAAATATTAACTAATGGGTGCATAGAATAAAAGGGGAGTACAATAGAATAATCCCTATAAAAAAATCTGAAAACTAACATAACTCATACGATGGGAAAAAGAAAAGAATAGAGAAGAAAAAATCTCGTCCACGACTAAAAATTCATTTAATTTAATGACATCAAAATTTAAACTAAAATCAACTTATAACCATAAGTGTCTAAATATTGTCCTTATCATCAATGCTATTCATTGATTAACTCTTACAAAATCAACGTCGAACCTTATCTTACTTGAGTTGCAATGGAATCAAATATCAATCATTATATATTGTCTAGGTCAGATCATACAACAAATTTGTATTATATGTCATAAATGTATATCACGCTACGCTACACCTCTTATTATATCAATGTGCTTATTCCATAAAAAAAATAAAATCAAGATGGGCCCATCACCCTGACTTTTAGGCGGCCCAACAGCCCACAATGTCTGACCGTCCGTCCAAAAATTAATCGAACGGCTAAGATCAGCTCACGAAGAAACATACGGTAGTACGCAATTCGGCAAAAAGTACAATAAAGTTAATTTTCTCAAAGTGAATGATGAATCATTAGCTGTTTTTCTTCTCTCTCTGCCCAGAAGAAGGTTGAAGTCTCTCTCTTCCATTGCCGTCGGACACGTACGCACGCACACGCACACGCACGTATTTATGGTCATATACTTTCCTATTTAATCCTCACAACAGGCTAAGATTGTCTTGTAAAGGGCCTTGAAGCCGAAGCCAATGGCTATTTTCTTGCATTCGCGTGGTGGTTGAAATTTTTTATTTTTTTTTCCTTTTCTCCCTTTTTCCTCTGTTATTTTTAGAAACGGTAAGAATAGAGAAGAATCTGTAATAAAGTGGGATTGTCAAGGGATTTATGTATTGAGTGTTCGGCCTTAATCTTTGTTCGGATCATCATCCAAGAGTGGGTCGAGAAGCTCCTTCGACTCTTGATTGTTTCTGTGATGTTTGCTTGATCTTCTTGATTGGTTTCCTTGATATCGCATACGTATGCTTTTAGCCCCATTACGATTTTCTTTTTTCTGCCCACTTTTTGTTATTCTCCTTGATTTCTGGTTCCTTCGATGTCAGTTTTTTTTTTTCGAATTTTGATTTTGCGATGATTTTTATGTCAAAGAAAAGATTATGTTTCCATATTACTTCCTGAATCAGTTTGTTTGTTTCTTGGAAAGATAGTGTGGGAAAAGCAATGATTGCTTGAGTTTTCTGATGACTTGCTAGTGAGCAAAGTGATCCTTTAAGAAATGAAATTAATAAGCAATCGAATAAGATAATTCGCTGAATGTTATCGTGGCATATAACTGAAGGAAAACTCCCTTCTGAAGCTGTAAGAAATTTCAGAGTTTTCATTCCGTTGACTGTGATATTATAAGCCTTCCTTTAGTTCTTCTTTTCGGCACTTTCTGTTTGACCTTGTTTAATATGATTTGCCTGTTTACGTATGCTGGATCATAAGCTTGTTTTGTACATGGAGTTTCTTGATTTGTTCAAGAGGCATACGATCGGTTTTTGATCGTATGTGTGTTCATCTTCTGATTCCTTATATCATGTAATAAGTTTTTGGTGATTGAGTTGTATATCGTCTTCATACAATACGCAGATTAAGGAACGTTCACCTCCTTACACCTATTCATGGATGAATGCTCTGGCAAGAGAGGAATAAACAGGTCTATGGCTCCCAAGAAGGGATGTAATATGGCTTCGAAAAGTTTAGTTAGGGAAAGCGATCGAAGCCCTCAATTTTGTAAGAGGATAGGCTGCAGTGGAAGAATCAAATACAGTCATAACAAAAGGGCTCAAAATTTAGACATCTCAAAGTTTTCAAGCGCATCTGTGGGAAACAAAGTAGCTGGGAACTCTACAAGCAGTAGTTCTGTTATTACAGCCTCGAAAAATCCCTATGTCGAGGGCAAGAGGAAGTTACCGTCTCTATCCCGATGTGACCCGTCGGAAAGTTTGCTATCGAGCGACTCAGAAGCTTCGGAGTTAGTATCTACTTCAACAAGCGGTTCTTCAATTGGGAATCAAAAGTCGAAGAAAAACTCTGGAAATATTATTGCATCAGAAGCTTCAAGCTCTAGTGGATCATCAAACTCTTATAGTACTCGTAGAGGCATTGATCATAAGAAAACGATCAACAACCGAAATACTTCATTACCTTCCTCAGTATCGAGTAAAAGAATCTCGCTAGGGCCCGTTAATGGCAGTAGTGGAAATAAGTACGGTCTTTGGAACCTTAACTGCAGTTCGACGACAGATATCGCGACTCCTAGTTGTTCCTCCTCGGACTCAAACGCCTCTGGTAAGAACATCATGAGAAAAAGAAGTCAAGAAAGCAAAAGAGACAGTTGGTCTCTTCGGGGAGAGAGAAAAGCAAGCACAGCGTCATCATCATCTTCTGTAGTAAATGGAAAGGTCTTGTCCTTTAGCTCGGGAATCATAATTCCAGGTTCGGGACAGAGTAGTTCTGCCCCTGGTGAAGATAGAAACCGTGCTTGGACTAGGAGGTCAGCTGCGAATATAAACCCTACGATGGGATTTTCCAGACAAAGTGTAAGAAACAACGTGCCCGTCAGGGAAGCACTCGTCAACGATGCCCCTGGAGTTTCAGACAACTTAATCTCGTTCAGGGTCGGTGGTCAGAGCTCTTCGAGACCGTTAACCTCGAATGTCTCCTCAACTGCTTCGCGCAGCCTCTTGAGCGCTGACGGTGATAATCCATTGACAAGAATGCCCTTTGCTTCTTCATCCGAAAATAGGTTGACCCATCTCTTCGGTCAAGATTTTCTCTGCCGTTATAACATGAATGACATTGCAGAGGTATTATCACATTTAATAGTTTACTTCACTTTGGTTCGGGGCCCTTCTTGTGAGATGATGATCGATTCCTCCTTGCAGGTTTTATTTGCCCTCGAGATGATAGGGCAAGATGAGGAGATCACACACGATGTACTCGAGCTTTAACTTCTTTTCTTTTCTTCTTCACTTTACACTTTGAATTTTCGTATTTTAAAGTCGTCTTTTATTCTTGAACATCCATTACATAGCAAGTACGTGTATTAGAGACCACTTTACTCCTCAGTGGGATCAACCTCTATGACCAGCATCGGGACATGAGGCTAGACATCGATAACATGTCGTACGAGGTCAGCTTTTCCATGCGCAAGTGATCTGAACTCTTATGGTAATGTAAGAATTTAAGTCTATTTCGTCCTTTTGCAGGAATTATTAGCTCTAGAAGAGAGAATGGGCACGGTAAGCAGTGCACTTTCTGAGGAGGAAATCTCACGATGCCTCGAAAAAGGCATCTTCGACCAGCATCCTATCGACGAACAAGTCAATGGAGACGATGCAAAATGCAGTATTTGCCAGGTCGGTTTATCTATCTCCCTTCGTCGTTCGAAACCTTTAACGTTTGTGGAACGAACAATTTTATAAAACTCGGTAATTTTTTTTTCTATAGGAAGAGTATGAAGCTGGAGATGAGACGGGCACTTTGGTCGAGTGCAAACACGGCTATCACATTACATGCGTAACGCAGTGGTTGAGACTGAAGAATTGGTGCCCGGTTTGCAAGGCTTCGGCCGTCTCATCGTCGTCGTAGCTCGAAAGATGCGAAAGAAGACGTAATACACATACAAGTCATTGAATTGTCTTTTCATGTATTTTTTTTTTCCCCAAACGATGTATATATTTCGGTGGATTTGGAGTATTTGACATTCCATTACTTTCTCTCTTTTTTATTTTTTCAAAGAAAACTTCAATGGAAATGAATTTACAAGTAGATAAAGAACTCAGAAAATCCGTCTCATAAAATTTAATCATGCAGCAGAAACCTATCATCAAAATAGAAATAAACGCAAAACGAGAAAATAATATTCCAATTTGAAGCCGTTGAACTAAAGAAACTAATAAATTCTTTGTAATGTTTTGGAAGATCATCCCAAAATAAACATCATTCCGATGGTGAATGTGGTCAATGCTTTGTTAATTGAGCTGAGATTAAATGGGCTCAATGCAGTTCGTGATTATGTAAGCGCATATTAGGGGTAAACAAAATTATCAGAAAATCGGATATCCGATCCGCTTTATTTTAAAATAAATCGAATCGGATGCGGATAGTGGCCGGCCTAAAATTTAGATATCCGGTATCCGGTTTTATATTTCAAAAAATACAATAAATTAGATAATGACCCAAAAAGAGAAAAATGTGACCCAAAAGGAAAAAAAAAAGGAAAAAGAGGTCCAACATCTATTATTGAAATACAATATATAGAATTTATATTATTCTTGCAAAAACATGAATAGAAAAAAAAAAGAAAAACCTGAGAAAAGAAAGTGAAGAAAAGAGAAGAACGGAAAATGAGAGAACTATCGTGTGAATTTTTAATAGAGTATCATTGTATGATGCAATTGCTAGATCATATCCATACTATTTATAAATTCTCAACACCATATTCTAATCACTTGTCAAATAATTTAGTATATAATTGCTATTCTTAATGCGGACAGAAGCTTCTGGTTTTAGCCTTCGGATTCAAACAGCAAACGAAATTTGATGAACGGAGTGAATCGAGAAACACAAGTCGAGGCACGTGAAATATGATAAATGGATTTTACGAATATAATTTATACTCCGTTTAAGCACATTATCGGTTGATATTAATATAAATTTCTTCGAATACTATGCTTTTACGTTTATATTGCATATTCGACAGATATTGGAGAAAAAGAACTACAAGGGAATTCGGACGTGGAAAGAATTCGAGGAATCGTTAACTCGAATATTAGCCCGAAAATAATTTGGGCCCAAGAATTAAATTTCGGCCCATGATAATATTGCTAAAGCCCAAATTTATTTGGGCCATTTATAATTGTTTTGATATGATAAATGTATTAAGCTCATTGATTGAGCAACACACAACACGCACACATTCACGCAAGAGAAGAAGAAAAGACGATAAGAAAGGGACATGGCACACACACTGCACGCAAAAGAAAACGAGAAGACGGCTTGGAGATACAACGCACACTGCTCAAGGAAGAAAATCAAAATGCAATCTCATGCCGATCTTGAGCAACCCAGTGAAGATTTTGATGCACCTCCATCATCTATAAATGAGGGCAGCGCAAGAACAGAAGGAAGAGAGGGGGAGACGCAAGGGAAAGGGGTGAGCGTAGCTGGTGTGTGTGGGTTGTGACCAAGGGCTGCAAACGAACCAGCGGAGGAGCAGCGAGCTGCGTCTGAGCTGCCGTGAGGCAGCGAGCGAAGCAAAGGAGCAGGGCAGCGAGCTGCTGCTGTGCTGTGAGCAAAGGGGCTGCGAGTCAGTGAAGGTAGAAGCAGCGGCTGGTCTGTGAGGACGACCGTGAAGGAGCAGCAGGTAGGCTGTGAGCAGGAGGACTGGCAGCGAATGAAGGAGCAGAGAAAGTGTGCATAACTCGCCCACCACCTATTCGACAAAAGTACTTAACGAAGGATTAACCCGGGAGTCGAAATTTAGGGAAGATACTATATTTTCCTCTTTGTTATTTACGCTTCCCGTCGTGTTAATACTTCATATGAGTAGCTATATTTCGTGGTATTTGAGATTAGATGAACCCTAGCGAGATCGATCGTATGTTAAGTGTATTTGATGCTTTGCTATTGTTATGACTCGTTTATGAAGCATATGATTTTGGTTATGTCTATGTGATTAAAATTGTCTAATTAACTTGATCATGTCTATGTGGTTGAATTGATTTAGTCCGAGAAATCGTACGCTACGCTCGAGAGAGGGGCGGACGATTAAATCACTCGTAAACGAGCGGAATAAACTCATCGCTAGAGATAGGTTGAACTACCCCGCCGGATTAGAGTCAAATCTAATAGCGGGATTCACCGTACCTTAATGCAGTCTTCGGTTAAGTAGTTAGGGAAGCTTGCCCAGTTACTTAATTCGTTGATTAGTTGTTTACGATTATTGTATGGTAAGACGCAGTTTCGTCAGCTATATAAACTCGTACGCATGTTGTAGGAATCTCCACGGTCTAATAGATAGCTAAAATCTCATTACATTTGTCACTCATTTCGGTCGAACTAGGGGGATTCGAAGTCTCAAATACTTTGCTTTCATAAAGTCGTCCCAACCTCGTTGTTTTGTCAAACTTTTATTTTTGTGTTTATCGTTTATCGTTATTTTATATTTTTTATCAAATCAGAAAAATATTTTACTAGGATATTTAAACGACGTTTTTCTAAAGCATATAGTTCCTTTGGGTTCGATACTCGAATACTTGCCATTTCTATGCTATTTTCGATAAGTACACTTGCCTGTTGAGCGTAGGATAGTTTGACGATATTCGTTTTATATTTATTACTCGATCCGCTCGATCAAGTTTTTGGTGCCGTTGCCGGGGAACTATCGATATTAGGAAACCTTCAGTTTATTATTCTAGCTATTTATTATTTAATATTTTCGCTCAATTGGTTTTCCTTTCGATAGGTACGTGTACTTTGGTGCATGATCCGAAGGAACCCTTCGCTACCAATAGTTGAAGGAGACCCGGAGATCGAAAGGACTTTTCGACGCAACCGCTAGGCTAGTCAAAGCCCAAACCAATATGGCGGAACAAAATCAAGACGGAATGCCTTTGATCGCGAGAGAACCTCCGATGAGGGAGTTATGGAGAAGCAACACCGTAGGGACGGTCGGCTCTGCGATAGTCCTTCCTCAAGTCCCGAACAACTTCGAGCTGAAACATCATTGGCTTCAAATGCTTCAGACGACAGCTCAATACGATGGACTCTCCGAGGAAGATGCTTATCGCCACATCCGAGATTTCCTATCCATCGCCGACGCAATACGAGTACAAGGCGTAAGCTCAGAAGCCATTCGACTCTACCTATTTCCATTCTCTCTGCGAGGCAATGCCAATGAATGGTTCAACCTGCTCCCTGAAAGATCCATTACCACATGGAACCAGATGCATGCCACCTTCATCAATAATTTCTTTCCATCTTCGAAGGCTCTCAAATTAAAGATGGACCTCACCGCATTCAAGCAAAAGGAGGGCGAAAATCTATACGACGTATGGACCAGATTCAAGGCGCTCTTGAACCGATTTTCTCAACACGGGATGACCAAGAGTGAGCAAATTCAGCGGTTCCACGAATCACCGATCGATCACACCGTGCAATTACTAGACGGAGCATGCAATGGAGGATTATGTAATCTGAGCGCAACGGAGGGCTGGAATTTGATTGAAGATTACAGCGCAAACAGCTTCCGGCACGGGAGTTCTAGCAGCAGAGGCAAACCACATGGAATATACGATGTCGACAACACAATCGCGATAAATGCCAAGTTCGACGCACTCGAACAACAAATCACAACGAACGGCCTCCAAATGCAGACGCTGATGAACACAATCTTACCCACGCTAGCAGCAAAGTCGGTTGTCAACGCTGTACAATCTACGCCGAGGATGCCCCCAGCTGTTCCGCCTCTTCAGTCATACCCAACAAATATTCCACCATGTGCTACATGCTGAGGAAGCCACGACGCAACTCATTGTTCAACCACTCTACCGATGGAGCAAGTCGACTACATGGGTAACTAACAAGGCCAATGAAACTACGTTCCGAACAGAGTTCATCCGAACTTGGCCTATGGCAATCAACAACAAGCTCCGTCGGGATTTCAAAATCAAAGAGCGCAGGGGTACCATGGCGGAAATTCTGACGCTGCCCCGGACAGTCGCGTAGACAAGCTCGAAGGGATGTTCGTTAAGCTCATGGGAAAACTCGACTCTCGCTTGGATAGTCAAGAGGTGCGTTTGCAAAACACCGAGTCCTCTCTACGAGCCTTAGAGAAGCAATTTCGGCAGATCGCCGAATCAATCCAACAACGTCCTTCCGGTTCGTTGTCAAGTTACACCGAGACCAATCCAAAGGACCATCATGTGAAGGCGGTGACACTTCGTAACGGGAGAGAACTCGAAGAAGTGAGAAAACCAAAGAAAAACGTTGAGCCCGAAAATGCAAGCGGCAAAGCTGACAAGGAGGAAGAAATCATAGCTAACCCACCTGCCAGGGCGTATCAACCAAAAATACCATACCCAGCGAGGCTTAAGAGGGAAATCGTTGACGACCAGTTTGGTAAATTTCTCGCTATTTTTAAACAATTACATATTAATTTACCACTTGTCGAAGCACTTGCGCAGATGCCTCGTTGGGCAAAGTTTTTAAAGGATCTTATCACGAACAAACGGAAGCTTGAAGACGTTTCCACCATCGAGCTGCGAGGGGAGTGCTCTGCCATCTTACAGAACAAGCTACCGAAGAAGCTTAAGGATCCGTGGAGTTTCACTATACCATGTTTAATAGGCGATTTAGTCATAAATAAGGCACTGGCCGATTTAGGAGCTAGCATTAATTTGATGCCTTATTCAATGTTTAAAAAGCTTGGTTTAGGAGAGCCCAAACCCACTAGGATGAGTTTACAATTAGCGGATAGATCTGTTAAGTATCCTAGGGGTATTATCGAGGATGTGTTAGTAAAAGTCGATAAATTTATAATTCCTGCAGATTTCGTAATTCTCGACATGGAGGAGGATGAAAACATTCCTCTAATCTTAGGAAGGTCATTTCTCGCTACCGGAGGAACCATGGTCGATGTTCGTAACGGAACATTGACCTTAACCATAGACAGCGAAAAAGTGACATTTGATATGGCTGAGTCCATGAACAATGCCGAGAAGTTAGACGATAAGTGCTTTTATATTGATGCATGGAATGAATTCTTATCATTGCAGGGACTTTCGCAGCCCGATTCCTTCGTCTCAAAACAAGAAATAGAGGAAAACAAGGAGCTCCCGACGGAAGAGCCGAATGATGAACTACCCCCTGACGTTGGCCAAGTAGACGTAGATGACGATGTCAAGGAGGAACCAGCGATCGAGGTGCAAAAGAGCAGCGAAGAAAATTGCGAGAGGAGCTCGGTCGAAGAACCACCAACGCTCGAGCTCAAGCAACTTCCCGATCACTTAGAGTATGCTTTCCTCGAGGAAAATGCAACGCTTCCCGTAATCATAGCATCAGGGCTGGAGAAGGAGCATAAAATCATGCTCTTAGACACACTACGGGAGCACAAGAAGGCGCTTGCACGGAAGATATCGAATATCCGAGGAATTAACCCGACATTCTGCATGCATAAAATTCTCATGGAAGATGAGTTCAAGCCGGTGGTGCAACACCAAAGGCGTCTTAACCCCAACATGAAGGAGGTAGTAAAGGCCGAGGTAATTAAACTGCTCGACACGGGGGTGATTTACCCGATCTCGGATAGTGCATGGGTGAGCCCAGTTCAGGTAGTGCCGAAAAAAGGAGGAATGACAGTCGTGCCAAACGAGAAGAACGAGCTCATTTCGACGAGGACTATCACGGGGTGGCGCATATGCATCGACTATCGGAAGCTAAACGAAGTGACACGAAAAGACCATTTTCCTCTTCCTTTTATTGATCAAATGCTTGAACGTTTATCGAATCATGAATTTTATTGTTTTCTCGATGGATTTTCAGGTTATTTGCAGGTTCTCATTGCACCCGAGGATCAAGAGAAGACAACCTTCACATGGCCGTTCGGAACATTCGCGTATCGTCGAATGCCTTTCGGGTTGTGCAATGCTCCGGCCACGTTCCAACGTTGCATGATGGCTATCTTCGACAAACTAATCGGCAAAGGAATGGAGGTATTCATGGATGATTTCTCAATTTTTGGTGATTCATTGGAGGTATGCTTATTTAATTTAAAGAAGGTGCTTCAGCAATGCGAGGAAACAAACCTTGTACTAAATAGGGAGAAATGCCATTTTATGGTAACAGAAGGTATTGTTTTAGGTCATAAAATATCGTCGAAGGGTATCGAGGTAAATAAAGCTAAGATAGAGACCATTGAGCGATTGCCTCCACCCTCGTCGGTAAAAGCAATTAGAAGTTTCCTAGGACATGCGGGTTTTTATCGTAGATTTATTAAGGATTTTTCTAAGATTGCTAGACCTTTAACTCGCTTGCTTGAGAAAGATGTAGCTTACGAGTTTACACCCGAATGCATGAATGCCTTTTCCATACTTAAGGATAAGCTAATTAATGCTCCTGTTATGGTGGCCCCCGATTGGAGGCTACCTTTCGAACTAATGTGCGATGCGAGTGATTTTGCAGTAGGTGCAGTTCTGGGGCAGCGACGGGAAAAACATTTCCAGCCGATACACTATGCAAGCAAGACTCTCAACGAGGCGCAAGCGAATTACACCACTACGGAGAAGGAGTTGCTCGCAGTCGTGTTCGCTGTCGACAAATTCCGTTCTTACCTTATCCTCTCGAAGGTCATCATCTATACGGATCATTCGGCCCTCAAACACGTCTTCACAAAACCGGATGCAAAGCCGAGGCTCATCCGATGGATTCTGCTACTCTAAGAGTTCGATGTGGAATTTCGTGACCAAAAAGGCACTGAGAATTGCGCAGCCGATCACTTGTCGATGCTTGAAGAAGCAACCCACGAGGTTACCAACAAGGGAGCTATCAGAGACCATTTTCCCGACGAGCATCTATATGCTATACGTGAGGTACTCGATGAACTTCCGTGGTATGCCGATTTTACAAATTATCTTGTGGCTAGGATCATGCCAAAAGGATACACAAGTCACCAGAGGAAGAAATTCTTCTCGGACTTGAAGTATTATTTTTGGGATGATCCATACTTGTTTAGGATTTGCGCAGACAAGATAATTCGTCGATGCGTGTCTTTTCCCGAGACGGTCAAAATATTGGATCATTGTCATACCGAGCCATGCGGAGGACATTACGGAGGTAATAGAACGGAACAAAAGGTATTAGAGTGTGGTTTTTATTGGCCTACAATTTTTAAAGATGCCCAACATTATGCCGAGAAATGTGATAGATGCCAACAGACGGGTAATATTTCTAAACGTAATGAGATGCCTCAGAATTTTATTCTTGTTTGTGAAATATTTGACGTATGGGGCATTGATTTTATGGGTCCATTTCCAACATCTTTTAAAAATCGATATATCCAATTAGCAGTCGATTACGTGTCAAAATGGGTGGAAGCGCAAGCGCAGCCCACTAATGATGCTAGGGTAGTCGTTAAATTTTTAAAAGCTTTATTTTCACGATTTGGCTCGCCTTGTTGCATAATTAGCGATAAAGGTACACATTTCTGTAACACTCAATTTGCAAGGACGCTCGAGAAATACGGGGTTAAACATAGTGTTACCAATGCGTACCATCCTCAAGCGAGCGGTCAAGCAGAAGTCGTAAATAGGGAGCTGAAGCGCATACTCGAGAAGACCGTGGAACACCATAGGCGGGATTGGCCGAACAAGCTGAACGATGCTCTATGGGCGTAGCGGACAGCATACAAGACGCCTATCGGATCCACGCCCTATAGACTTGTTTACGAAAAATCTTGTCATTTACCCATCGAGCTCGAACATAAGGCATATTGGGCATTAAAGAAACTAAATTTTGATTTGAATCTCGCAGGCGAAAAGCGAAATTTGCAGATCAACGAGCTCGACGAATGGCGGCAGATGGCTTATGAGAATACTCGCCTCTACAAGGAGCGTACGAAACTATATCATGATCGAAAAATTATGAAGCGAGAATTCCAAGAACGCGACCAAGTCTTGCTGTACAATTCGCGGCTGCGACTATTCCCGAGAAAGCTGAAATCGAGATGGTCTAGCCCATTCACGGTGACCCGAGTGTTTCCCTATGGGACCCTCGAGATAACACATCCGGAAAAAGGAACCTTCAAGGTGAACTGGCAGCGTCTCAAGCATTACTATGGCGGTGACATCGAGGCACTCGGAAAGGAAACGATTCACCTCCTCGACGCCACCCGAGGCTAAAATCAACCAGACTATGTCTAGCTAAAAGACATTAAAGAAAGCGCTACTTGGGAGGCAACCCAAGCCTATCATATATGTTATCTTTTATCTTTTAATTCGAATTTTCAGTTTAAATATTTTTGTGATCGCAGGGGATTCAAAATCTCAATTGTGGGGATGAGCCGTTTGCAAAGCATGCACATCGAACTATTCAGGGAAGTTCGTTTGTTTATTTATTTTCTCTTCCTGTGTTACAATGTTCATTACGTTGAGGGCAACGTAAATTAGAAGTGTGGGGAGGGGAATTTCTGCGGTATTTCTGATACGAACATATTAATATGTGCATGATGTGATTATTTTCGAAATTTGGCATAATTTTTTTCGAAATTCATGTTTCTTATCAATCAAAGTATGATTTCATGTCAGAAATTGTGTGAGTAATTAGGATACATATGCATAGTCGATTGCTTTCTTGCATGATGAACTTAGCGGTTCTTGAGAGATTCGTATGCATAACCTTATTTTTGTAAGATTTTGAGCTGACGAGCTTTTTGCTCATTTCTTTGGTTGTGCGAATCATGCTTACTTTACTTCTCTCTAGAACTTGCTTGCGTATTACGTGCTGAAACTGCTTAAGGTTAAATTGTGTGAAAATCAGGAATGCATTAGGAATTAAGTCCATAGCCAAAGTTTCTGACCACGCCTGATCACCGTAGTTAGCCACTTTGAGCTTGAGCCTTTTTTTTGTGAAAACCCGAAATTCATAAGCTACCGACTTGAATAAGCCTTCAGAATTAAACCCATCGGAGCGATAGTAGAAGTTGAGGATGAATGATGGAGTCACGGAGCGCGATCAAATTTCTGACAAACACCGAAAGTAGAGCGTCGAAAAAAAAAAGAGAATTTTTTTTTTTTTTGAGAGGCAGCTGCTAAGAACCTTCCTCCGATAATCTTTCACTCTCATGAGCACATTGTTTATATCCTAAAACGAGATGTTGAAAGAAGAAAGGCTTAGTGTGAAAAAAAAAAAGAGCGACGACGATGCAAAAGAAGGAAAACGGTGGAATTCAGACGATCGAGTTACTGGCGCATTCGAGACGAAGTCATGATTCCAATACGACTACAACTCATATCCTTTTACGCTTATTCTTTCCATACATTAAATATTTTAGCCCTGCTATGATCCCGTACAGACATTCCGATTCATTCTTTATCACTGAGGGTAGTAGATTTACGAATCACTTGCAAGCTTATATTAGAGATTAGATTAGTGCATGAACCGAGAGAATTCACAGACATTTTGGCCTATACACTAAGTGATGTGAGTGAATCCTTGTGAGATACGAATCTTGATTGGTATTGCTAAGGAAATCGTGCAGTTAGAAGTTGGCCTCAAATATGGTTCCCGACTTTACTTGCATTATTTCGTTACATATTTTCATTCTTGAGGGACAGGACGCATGATTTAAATTTTTTTCTATGCATTTAACTTTATTTGCTTGAGGGCAAGCAAACGCTTAAGTGTGGGGAGATTTGATAAATGGATTTTACGATATAATTTATACACTGTTTAAGCACATTATCGGTTGATATTAATATAAATTTCTTCGAATACTATGCTTTTACGTTTATATTGCATATTCGACAGATATTGAAGAAAAAGAACTACAAGGGAATTCGGACGTGGAAAGAATTCGAGGAATCGTTAACTCGAATATTAGCCCGAAAATAATTTGGGCCCAAGAATTAAATTTCGGCCCATGATAATATTGCTAAAGCCCAAATTTATTTGGGCCATTTATAATTGTTTTGATATGATAAATGTATTAAGCTCATTGATTGAGCAACACACAACACGCACACATTCACGCAAGAGAAGAAGAAAAGAAGACAAGAAAGGGATATGGCACACACACTGCACACAAAAGAAAACGAGAAGACGGCTTGGAGATACAACGCACACTGCTCAAGGAAGAAAATCAAAATGCAATCTCATGCCGATCTTGAGCAACCCAGTGAAGATTTTGATGCACCTCCATCATCTCTATAAATGAGGGCAGCGCAAGAACAGAAGGAAGAGAGGGGGAGACGCAAGGGAAAGGGGTGAGCGTAGCTGGTGTGTGTGGGTTGTGACCAAGGGCTGCAAACGAACCAGCGGAGGAGCAGCGAGCTGCGTCTGAGCTGCCGTGAGACAGCGAGCGAAGCAAAGGAGCAGGGCAGCGAGCTGCTGCTGTGCTGTGAGCAAAGGGGCTGCGAGTCAGTGAAGGTAGAAGCAGCGGCTGGTCTGTGAGGACGGCCGTGAAGGAGCAGCGGGTAGGCTGTGAGCAGGAGGACTGGCAGCAAATGAAGGAGCAGAGAAAGTGTGCATAACTCGCCCACCACCTATTCGACAAAAGTACTTAACGAAGGATTAACCCGGGAGTCGAAATTTAGGGAAGATACTATGTTTTCCTCTTTGTTATTTACGCTTCCCGTCGTGTTATCATATGAGTAGCTAAATTTCGTGGTATTTGAGATTAGATGAACCCTAGTGAGATCGATCGTATGTTAAGTGTATTTGATGCTTTGCTATTGTTATGACTCGTTTATGAAGCATATTATTTTGGTTATGTCTATGTGATTAAAATTGTCTAATTAACTTGATCATGTCTATGTGGTTGAATTGATTTAGTCCGAGAAATCGTACGCTACGCTCGAGAGAGGGGCGGACGATTAAACCACTCGTAAACGAGCGGAATAAACTCATCGCTAGAGATAGGTTGAACTATCCCGCCGGATTAGAGTCAAATCTAATAGCGGGATTCACCGTACCTTAATGCAGTCTTCGGTTAAGTAGTTAGGGAAGCTTTCCCAGTTACTTAATTCGTTGATTAGTTGTTTACGATTATTGTATGGTAAGGCGCAGTTTCGTCAGCTATATAAACTCGTACGCATGTCGTAGGAATCTCCACGGTCTAATAGATAGCTAAAATCTCATTACATTTGTCACTCATTTCGGTCGAACTAGCGGGATTCGAAGTCTCAAATACTTTGCTTTCATAAAGTCGTCCCAACCTCGTTATTTTGTCAAACTTTTATTTTTGTGTTTATTGTTTATCGTTATTTTATATTTTTTATCAAATCAGAAAAATATTTTACTAGGATATATAAACGACATTTTTCTAAAGCATATAGTTCTGTTAGGAATATTTTATTGTGTTCAATTAATTATAATTATCTTTGTTGTGTATTTATAAAGATTCTCTTTATAAGAGGCTTAGTGTAATTGGACTTTGTTAGGGGCCCAAGTATTATATACCAACTTGTGGTATAAATACTAAAACCCTAACACATAATAAAGTGTGTTTTTGTGTGAAAATCATCTAGAGAGAGAGATAAGCTCCCAACCTTTTCCAAGAACACACACACCCCACGTTTGAGCTAAATTCTTCCCATCTTCAAACGTGGTTAAATCGTCCCTAAGTTAGTTTGTTAGGATAAACTGATACCAACAAGTGGTATCAGAGCCAAACGCGTTAAGATTTGAGCGATTTTTCTGAAAATTTTGAAATTTTTAGTGTTCTTGAGCTCGAAATTTTCGGCCTTAGATCTTGAGTTTTTGGGCTTATTTTACTGATTTTGCAAGCTCAAGAGCTAAATAGGTTGTTTTCGAGTGATTTTAAGTGTTTACCCAACATTTTTCAGTTGATTTGAGTGAGATTTAGGTAGAAATCGCATAGAAAACTCGTCATATTTTCTGCAGATATGATTTTCGGGCAGATGAATGTAACAGTGCCCAGATTTTCGGCTGATTCTACCCGATTTTCATTGATTTTCGGGTGACTGTTCGAAATTCGGCGTGTTTCTACCCGATTTTTGAATTTTTGCCTGATTATCATCACTCGAATTTCCTGCACGGCGAAAATTAGTACTTACCCGATTTTCATCACCCGAATTTTCGTTTCAAATTCTCGGCGATTTTCTAGTTTTCGGGCAGACCCGAATTCGGGCATACGTACCCGAATTTGCTCACTCTCCGCGATTGTCTGATTTTCGGACTGAATTATCCGAATTCGGGCAAATCATCCGAATCAAGTTACCCGAATTTCTACCTACCCGAAAATTCTTAGTACCCGATTTTTCAATCATACCTCTTAAGGTTTTCGATCACTCAAAATTTTTCGGCCCCCCCTCGAAACAAAAAGGCTTTAAGTAGAAAAAAAAAAAAAAAGAACATTTGAGGAAAAATTTTTATACATCATTTGATAGAGAAAAATTTCCTGAGTCCAATAGGCATAGTCTATTTCACACTTTTTTGAAATTTTTCAAAATAAATTTTCTGGGCCCAAAATGTTCGGTATAGAAAACTTTTTTCGTCAATTTTTGAAGGCAAATCCACTATACGCGTCAACGATCACGTATCCAACAATCAACTTAGGTCGTTTTTGGCATATTATAGAAAAAGTTTTGGTAATTTTCCCGAAGTTTTCGAAATCATTCCAAAATTTTTAAGTGCAAACCAAAAATTTTCGACACTTACTATCTTCGATACTTCACTATACTTTTTGATAAAACCAAACTTTTCGGAACTGAATTTCCAAAAACCAAATTTTAAATTTTTAAATTAAAAAAAAAATAATTATTATGGATGCTCAAGCTAGAAAAATTGAGGAATTAGAAGCAAGATTTGCTAATAATTACTCTGTGTTGCTTAAGCAACAGGAAGATCTAGCTTTCGCTAATGAGGATTTGGCTAACATGAGGTCAAAGGTCATTAGCTTAGGAACTAAGTTAGAAATTAGTGAAAAGAATGTCTGTGATATGACTAAAAGATTACGTTCTTGCGAAGATGAGCGAAATCGTGTCTCATCAAAATATGAGATAATCTTAGAGGGACGATGTATGATTTCCTCTAAGATTGAACTTTTAAAGAATGCTTGTGGTAAAAGAAGTCAGGCAGATGAAAATCCCTCTTCTAACTTAGTGTCTTTAGGGGAAAATAATTTACATTCTAATAAACCTATCTCTAGTTGGGAAATTCCGGAGGTTGCTAGTAAAATTGCAGAATTGAACGCAACTATGGAATCGGAAAGAGTAGGTTTCCGAGCAGAAAAGAAAAAGCTTTTAGAGGAGATTTTATATCTCAAAAATTCCCCGTCTTTACCTGTTTTCAATGATCTTTCAAAAGATACATCTTCCTCGAAACAGGTGAAGAAAAGCATCATTGTTCCTAAACCTGAGAAAGCTTTTATTAGTAATTCTAAGTCAATTTTGACTGAAGCTGAAAAAATAAGTAAAAGACTTAAGCTTAATACTTCCAAGGAACAGAAGATTAGGAAGGAGAAAAGAAAATCAACATTATTTTCCAAAATTAAGGTCGAACATGCTCAAGATTTTCCCTCTCCTATTCCTCTTAAAATGAAAGCGTGCAAAGAAGTTCGAAGCTTAAGCAAGCGAACTTCCACGCTTATACCCCATCATTATGATGTGAATCGTGTGAATTCTCCAAGTAGGAAGAACATTTCATGTACTAACGATGCTTATAACTCTTTATGTTCTTATCCCTACCTGAAATATCCAGTCGATGTTAAGTCTGAAACCTGAGCTCCTACTGAAACCTGAAATATCATGTACTTCGTGACCCCGGTTTCTTATACGACGGATTGCATTTGAGGCTCCGTCGGGTTTTTACCAAACCTGAGCTCCTACTGTGCCTACCAACACCATTTCCTTGTCCCGGCGACGTGATCAACATGCCAAATCATCAAGCGTCGTAAAACCAAGCAAACACCGCCGACCTTCAAAGATCGAACTTGCTGCCTCGTGTGCGTCTCTCCAAATTTCAAAGAGAACTTCCCAATTCCAACATAAGGTTGACCAAAAGTAGGGGGAGTTGCACTACCATCGAAAGGAGAGATCGAACACAAAAGAAGAGATCCGGCAAGCAACTTCAAACACCTTCCGACATTTACGAGTTGAGCTTCAAAAGAAAATTAAGAAGATATGGTGCCGAGAAGCAAAGATCAAGACACGGTGAGCTTGAAGATCTCCAAAAGAAGAGGTCAAAAGATAAGACAAGGAGGAAATTCCTTTAGGACTCAGGCAAATGCACTAAGCCCCACAAAGATAATCCATACCGAATTGAAGATTGAACACAAAGGGGGAGATTGTTAGGAATATTTTATTGTGTTCAATTAATTATAATTATCTTTGTTGTGTATTTATAAAGATTCTCTTTATAAGAGGCTTAGTGTAATTGGGCTTTGTTAGGGGCCCAAGTATTATATACCAACTTGTGGTACAAATACTAAAACCCTAACACATAATAAAGTGTGTTTTTATGTGAAAATCATCTAGAGAGAGAGAGAAGCTCCCAACCTTTTCCAAGAACACACACACCCCACGTTTGAGCTAAATTCTTCCCATCTTCAAACGTGGTTAAATCGTCCCTAAGTTAGTTTGTTAGGATAAACCGATACCAACAAGTTCCTTTGGGTTCGATACTCGAATACTTACCATTTCTATGATATTTTCGATAGGTACACTTGCCTGTTGAGCGTAGGATAGTTTGACGATATTCGTTTTATATTTATTACTCGATCCGCTCGATCAAAACACGTTCTCCTGACGACGAAATTACCCCATTAATATCTACAGTTCCGGCAAACGTCTCCGAGATACAACGACTAACGTTTGATGTATAGCTGTTTCTCACATACACCAAACTTCGGCGAACAATACTCTTGTCTTGGGACTAACAAGAACACAATATTTTTTTATGAATTTATGAAAGTGATTTGTAGAATTTTTTATGATCTTGAATGAACATTCTTGTGAACTATTTATAGAAGTAGGGTACTATCACCAAGAGTCATATAGTACAAGAAGTACATTTTAGATGTATCTCCTTTTGTAAAAACACATCACTCTGTATAAGAAAACTCACTCTTTTCAAGGTACCTCTTAGGAATAAATAGTACATATCCTTTCTAATGTACCTCTTGGGATATTTCATTCACACCCCTAACTAACAATAATTTTTAATTACAATTTTACTCTTCTTATTTTTATTTATTTCAATTATATTCCCACAAATCAATTTTTCTTTTATAAATAAAAAACATTTATTAAAATGTTATGTATTAAAAGACTTAAATAAAATAACTCTTAAATTATAAAATGCTTAAATATTAATTTGGTCATGTAATTTAAGGGGTTGACATTATAGATACAACGAATTTAGGAGGTAGCATTATATGGACAATAACTTTCGAAAAGTAAGCAATTTTAGGACATTATACGCCCGACCAGTTATTTTAACTCAGACCCGCTGATGTGACACGTGCCCGACCCTGTATTTTGACTCAGACCCGCTGACGTGTCACCTCGGCCGTATAATGTCCTAAACTTGCTTAATTTTCGAAAGTTACTATCCTTATAATGTCATCCCCTAAATTCGTTGTCCCTATAATGTTCACTACACTAAAATTACATGACTAAAAAAATAAGCCATTATAAAATAATTAGAGCACATGTACCAAGTGTGTTTAACATATTAGTATATTTTAACTGCGTTTATGTTTTGCGTGAATTATTACGTGTAGGAATATGTAAGTGATATATATTTTTTTATTGGGTAAGAAATAGGAATAATGCGCAACTTAAAAAAAATAAAAATCAATTATAAAAAAATAAAGTTCAATTCTAAAATAAAAACGCTGATGCGGATATTCGGTTTTAAATATCCGAATAAATCGGATATTTGAATAAAATCGGATCGGATGCGGTATTCATCTTTAGCTATCCGAAAATTTGGTTATTCGAATTTCGAATATCCGAAAATCTGAATATCTGCATTTGGTCACTCCAAGCTCATATAGTTATTTCTCTTTCTAATTTTTAGAAAAAATTGAAGGAAAGAAGAAAATAAAAATAAGCCGAGTGAGAATATCTTTCTATTATATTAAGGGAGAGGGGTGTATAGTAACTACCCCAAATCAATTGGTATGTCATGTAAAATTACACATTTATCCTTAATCTTACTATTTATTCATATTTTATCCTTACAAAATAATTTTTTGTCTTTCTATTATATTAAGTAGGCCTGTCAGTGGGGCGGGGATTCCCCGTCCCCGCAGGGATCCGCCCCGAATGGGGCGGGGAATCCCCGAATTTTGATCCCCGTGGGGCGGGGACGGGGAGACATTTTTCCCCGCGGTGATCCCCGCCCCGTTCCCCGCCCTAATAATATATAAATAATATTAAAATAATATACATAATATTAAAATAATATACATAATATTAAATATAGTTTCTATAATACAAAAATTAATATAAATAAGATTAAAATATACTTTATAATATATTCTACCAAAAAAATATATTAAATTTATATATTAAATTATAAAATTTTAATTTTTTTTTTAAATATTGGTGGGGCGGGGACGGGGCCGATTTTTTCCCCGTTTGCTTCGCGGGGCGGGGACGGGGTGTAGAGTAACTACCCCAAATCAATTGGTATGTCATGTAAAATTACACATTTATCCTTAATCTTACTATTTATTCATATTTTATCCTTACAAAATAATTTTTTGAATCTAGTTACAAAAAAAATACATTATTCAAACTAAATTTAAGATTTCATTAGTAAATATTTTGAATAAAAAAATTAAAATATAATAATATCATATATTTATATATTATATAGCACACACATAGAGCGATATATACAAGTGCTGAGGAAAGCCTCGACAAAAGTTGATGTTAATCAAAGCAAACCTGAAATAACGTCTACGAACCTCAGTTCGAAATATTCCTCAATTTTTTTATTTTCTTTTTTTTTTTTGTTTCTGTCGTAAATGGCGTCAACGTCTGGATCGGGCGCATAGTCACCAACCGCCGAAAGCAACTGCTCTCCGCTACTCCGTACGACCGTCCGCCACTATAACCTCCTCCTCCTCCGAAAAGCCCTAATTGGTTTTCCGGAGTCGTTGTACCCTCTGCTCGAGCTGTTGCGTCCGGGGCGGGAAAATTATTGTCTTCAATTTTCACCGAGTCCGAATCTTCGTCTGAAGATGGGGATTCCGATTCAGGTTTTCTTTGTCATGTTTGCTATAGTTTTCATTGTATTTTTCCTTGTTTGTTGTCGTTATTGCACATATTCGTTGTTTTTTTGGCGTGAGTTGTGGTGCTGATATTGTAACCTTTCATTATAATAGCTTTAGTTTCTAGTGAATTGAAAAACCTTGTGTGAGTGACATGTTCCATTTGCTCTCACTTTCGTCTTTATCCTATTGAAGCGCCGGTTGTCTTTGTCTTTGATAATCTTCAGTCTTCATCATCATTTGAACACAGCAGAAAGATTCCTAACAATCTCCCCCTTTGATAATTTTTGCCTTTGTGTTCAACTTTGAATTTGACACGGTCTTATGTTGCTGTTTGAAGAAAATAGCTGAGAGCATCTGGAGAGTCTTCAGTCTCCCCTATTTACATGCACCCTCTATTTCTTCTTTGCAACTTGAATCTTCGTCACCTTCTTGCATATATCAGAGTCGCGCAGATCGTCAGCATTGACTTGTCGTGTATGCTCGAACCATGGAGAGAGGTCTTGTTTGCTGTGGTTCAGCACGTGCGTTGAAATCTTGGCTTCTTTAATGAGTTCACGTGCTTGGCCTCCTTGATATACTTCTCCCCCTCATGGCGATTCATTTGTATCGTCATGCTGTGTGATCAAGGTGATCCTGTGTACGCTGAACGTGTTGGCATTGAATTTCGGATGAAGTACCTGAAAACGGGACAGACGACCGATCATCGTGAGACATCCCTTGATGTCACTCTTGGTCGTTGATGCGAAGTCACACAGACTTGCATTTGAAGGGACTACGGGGCCACATAGGCATCCCGTTGTCATCGTTCTAGAGTCGTGCTCCAGAAGATGGCCTGCTACCGTTGTTGTTTTGATGTTGCAACGGCAGGACTTCCTTCTGAACATAGAAGCACATTATTGAATGATGCGTCTACAGAAGTTCTGGCATGGTCACGTAGACCTGCAATATGTGTGTAAAAGAATGTATGTGTCCTAGAAATATTTTTTTTAAAAAAAACATTTAGGCTATGAGGAAACACTAGACATTTACGTGTTCAAGAAAGTCGTGGTGTGGGGCTGTGGACCACTTTGTTCAATATCTCCCGCTTCCAAATGAAACGGTGATAGCATATGCGGTTCCCCGTGAGATATTGAAACATCTGTCTTTAGGGAGACAAATGAGTAGCTAGGAAGGGTCGTGCATGCGCCTTTGGACCAGATGAAGCGTCTTCTACCCGGGATCTGATAAATCAGTCCTGTACCTATATGGTTATGGCCCGGATAGTTTGTGGTTGAGTTGTAAGGATGCCATCGTGATACGCTCAATACTCGTACATACACTCGGGGTTTGTTCCTAGGTTAGGATCAGTTGGGTCTACTGAACCTTTGGAACAGGTATGTGAACAACTCTTTTTGTGTCCATGCGCTTGTTGGCATTTAGGTAGCTCTCCCTCTTCAAAGCATGAAGGTTGTCTTCAAGGCATTCCCTTTTAAGCTCTAGCGCTGTTTTTAGGTAACACTCCCCCTAAATACTTGCGCTAATTCTAATGTGATGCCCGTGCTCCCCCTAAATAGATGCGCCTTTTGAGATTGCATATTACAAAAAAAATCAAGCGCCTTTTGTATTTGAAGTGACACTCCCCAATAAATGTGCCTTTTGCACTTATAAGTCTCACTCCCCCTAAAACATATGCGCTTTTTACATTAGAACTATGGTAATACGCTCTTTTGAAGTTCATGCGCCTTGTCTATCTATCTATCCACTCCCCCAAAAAGAATATAGAATATGAAGACCGACTACTCTATAAAATTAAGCGCTATTTATAGTAAGTCGAACTCCCTATGAAAATCGAAAACTGAAAATATAGAGTTTGACTCCCCTGAAATTCAAGCGCTTTTGACTTTGAAATCGGCTCGGCCTTCTTTAAATATTGATGCTCAAATTTTTTTTTTTTTTTTTTTTTTTTTTTTTTTTTTTTTTATGGCCTTTTCCTTTATTTATTTATTTTTTTATGGCCTTTTCCTTTTTTTTTTCTTGGTTTTTTTTTTAATGGCTTTTCCTTTATTTTTTTTATGGCCTCTTTTTTTTTTTTTTTTTTTTTTTTTTTTTTTTTTTTTTTTTTTTTTTTTTTTTTTTTTTTTATAACAAAAATAAAAATAAAAACAATGTCAAATCAAGAGTTTTGGAATAGTCTTGATTTGGTGTGTTTGCTCACGTCGCATACCGATCACGTGTGTAGAGCAAACCGAATACCGCACGTGTCGGGGTCTTGTACGACTGCTCATCATCGCATACCGACCATACATGTGGAGCAATCGTCGTCTATTTACCATGTATGATCGGGAAGCTGCAAAACAAATTATCGGGACTTTGGTACCCATTTTTGGACGGGTCCTCCCTGGTTAGCAGTGAAATAATTATGCATATAAGGTTCAAATTTGGAAGCAAAATTATCACATAAAGCAGTCATAGGAATCCACATTGGTCGAGGACTACTTATTTCCATTTGTAGCTTAGGTTTCCAAATTTGTTGTACCTTTTTGAAATTTAACTTTTCAGCATCGGTGAATGTGTGTCTTTTTGTAGAAGAGAAAATTTTCTCTTTCGCCAGTCGCTTAAGATGCAATTCGGATTTGACTTTGATCGGGTACTTGAGAGAGGAATACGAGCTTATAGAATCAATAGCATTAAGTATAGAAGTGTCGTATTTCCTACCTTCTAGACTCACATCATTCACTTTGTAGTGTGTACTAAATAAGCTACTTTTGTTTAGACAATTATTACTTTTGGACGTTTCAGTTTTAATAGAGAATGTGTAATTATTGTCTACTTTAGTTTTTGTAGCTTCTTTCTTTAATTTTGATTTTAGAATGACTCTGGGTATTTTTGGATTAGGAATAGAGGTAGAACCAAATTTAGTCGAGGCAATAGAAGATAATTTGTCTTCCTCTATTCTTTCTTTCTTAATAGCTTTAGTCATTCTTGCGCCTTTTTGAGAGGAATTTTTGAGAATTAAATTCTCCTTTAAAAGCTTATCTATTTGAGCTCGACTGACATTGACTCAATTGTTTGAGTCGACTTGTTTCGAGACAATTTTAGCTCAATTTGTTCTTTCTTTGCAAGAAGAACCTCTAGTTCTTTAATTTTACAGTGTAATCTAGTGAGTTCTTCAGAAAGACATTTATTTTGAGCTTGATAATCTTTATTTTCCTTTAGTTCTATTGTTTCAGAATTTGATTTAGCAAGATCATTGTTAAGTTTAGTTATTTTCTCATTAGCTAATTGAAGTTTTATTCCTAGATTGGCTTCTTCTAATAGATGTTTTCTTAGGACAACTTCATTATTGGCTAATCTTGCTTCTAATTTCTTGACAATTTCTTTTTCATTATTTGTGGATGAGAATTTTTGCAACATTGACTTGTTTGCTTCATCACAGGCAGACAGACTTATTTTCAACTCACATATTTTTGATTCATGTTCTGTGATCTTAGTCTTCAACCTTATAATCTCATCCTTTGCATTGGTCAATTGACATTCAAGACTAGCTTCAATTTCTAGATGTTTTCTTAAGACACGCTCGTTATTAGCTAGCCTCGCTTCTAGTGTCTTGATCATTTGTTCGTGAAATAAATCCAGTTTAATCTTTTCAGTTCAAATATATAATTTTGAAAATTTAAGTTCAAATAATGTTGGTAATTAAATTCTATATAGAATGTTGGATTTTTTTTTTAAATTTTGTACAAATAAAATTGTTGGATGTATATGATCGTTGACGTGTTTTAGAATTGATTTGAATTTTTTTTTTTATTAGTGTTTTCGATTACAAATTTAAATTTGATTTTAGAGATAAACCGCAAACTTTTGGAAACTATTTAAAATATTTATATCCGCAAACAGTGAATTTTTGCAAAGTTTAGGTTTATGTTTGCGGATAAAAAAGAGACGCAAACAGTAGAAATGTAAAGTTTGAGTTCAGGTTTGCGGTTGTTTGAGAGCCGTAAACAGTAGATATCGTAAAGTAAAGGTTAATTTTACGGGTCTTCAATTAAAAAGAATTTTAAAATTTGTAGAGTTGTGAGAGCCGCAAACAGTAAATTTAGGTTTGCGGTTGAATATGAGCCGTAAAGTTGAGCTATTGAATTTTTTTTTTTTTTTTTTAAGTATCGCAAACTACTTTACCTATCGTAAAGTAATATTTTTTTTATATATATATATTTTTATTATTAGTTAGTATCGTAAAGCTTATTCGTAAAGTATTTTTTTTTTTTTTATATTTTTTATTTATTTGTCGCAAACCTCAATCGTAAAGTAAACTTTCTTTCTTTTTTTTTTATTCCTATCGCAAAGCTATATATCAATCGTAAAGTAAATTTAATTATTTTTTTTTTTTATTCAATCGTAAAGCTTATAAGTAAAGTTTTTTTTTTATTTTTAGTATCCCAAACCTATTCGTAAAGTTTTTTTTTTTTTTTTTTTTTTTAAATAGCGTAAACTGATTATTTTATTATTATTTGAATAGGAGTATGGCAAACCTTGTTAGGAGATAAGTATCGTAAACCTTGTTAGGAGATGAGTATTGCAAACCTAGTTATAATGAGATAAGTATCGCAAACATTCTATCGTAAAGTGAAGTTTAGGTTTACGAATGACTGAGAGCCGTAAACAGTAACTTTTGGAAAGTTTAAGTTTGCGGAAGAAAACTATTCGTAAACGTCTCCTTAGACTAGTTTACGAACGAAACCTATTCGTAAACTTAAGTGATTTGACCGTAAACTATAAACTTTGACGAGAACCGAAAACTTTTCTGTGAGAGGCCCGTAAACCTTTTATATTAATAAAATATTGGCCCGTAAACTCTTTAGTAGACCCAAAAAGTTTCCTGTACCGCAAAGTTTAGCAATAGTATCGCAAAGTTAATAGGTAAAGTTTTTTTTTTTTTTTTCTCAAAGCTTTTCCTATCGTAAAGCTTTCAACTCAATCGTAAACTTAATATTTTATTTAATATTTTAATAGGAGCAAAGCAAACCTTGTCATAAGATAAGTATCGTAAACCTCTTTAGGAGATACGTATCGCAAACCTACTTATAAGAGCAGTATCGCAAACTCACTATCGCAAACTTTCAAGCTGTCTACCGTAAACTTAATTGATTAAGGTGTGTAAATCCCTTTTCATCTAATATAATGCAAGCAACAAAGAAAGCAACCTAGAATGATTTTAGCTTGAGAGTGTTTAGGTTAGCTTGTTCAAGGAGGCACAATACTTGCAAAAGGAACTATTTGAAACTAGGGCTTGGTGGGTCTTTATATACCACATTAGTTGGTATATTAAAGCCCATCAAGCCCAAAACCTATTTAGCCCAAACAACTAATACTTATAATAAAGTAAATTACAAACCCAAATACCATCTAAACCAAAAACCTAAATACACTAAAGACGGAAGCATCTAAGATATAAAGAACACAATAAATGATCCTAACAATCTCCCCCTTTGTGTTCTTTTTTAAGTCTTCTGCTTGGATGCTCCGACCTTGGGGTCCACCGTCTTGTACGTAGAGCTTCGAAGTCCGAGCTTGACTTCGTAGTTACGTAACCACCTTCGAAGAGCCAGTCTTTCATCGATCTTCCCTCGAAGTAATCTGAACTTCATCTGGCTATCGAGGTCTTCTTCTTCCATCTCCTGGATAATCCTTGTCAACTTTCTTGAAATAATTAGAGAGTCCCGTCGGAGAACTTTGGGATCTCCGAGGTCTTCATCAATCTCTTCTCACCTTTGTAGTTGACGTAGACTATCGAGGGGTCCTCACCTTCAAAGACGTTTCCTTCAGATGTTGGGGTCATCCGGGACTTCGAAGTTAGGCTTTGTGAGGTTCACTTTCTTCATATGCTTTCCAGTGCCATCTGAAGGTCGTGGGAAGCATTATAGTTGATATGGCGCAACATGAACCTTTTGAGTGTAGCAAGGCCTATCTTCAAAGCAGGGTCCTTTTTCAGCTGTCATAGATACCTGTACGTCGAGAATATTCTCTCGACATCAGGGTGTCTAATGTAGATTAGGTCCGCTTCGCTGATGTCTTCAACCTTCCCGTCCTCCCTTTCAACTTTGTAACTGGATAGGGAATTTGGTTGAAGTACTCGACTCTGACTCCCGTCACCCTTTTGATCAGTTTCTTCCTTGATTCGTCTTTCGAAGGCGATCCAGATTGTCGCCTCGTCCTCTGAAACTCATCATCATTCGCAGACTTAGGACATAGAATCTTGCCCTTCGTCCCGTCAGATGAGTCATCCCACTCAGCTCCAGTTCATCAGGCTTGGTGATACGCTCGGGTTTCCTCCATATTCGTTTCCGAAACTCTTCCTGGTAAGGTGCCACGATTTTGGCATTTTCCCACGGGAGCTCCGGAATCTTCGGGGTTTCTCTTGGCGGAGGGTTGTACATGTCGTACCATCGGTTGGCGTGCTCCAAGAGAACAGGAAGTTCGGGGATTTCTGCTTCGTAGTCCTCCCCTTCTTCCAGCTCCTTGTCTTCTATTCTGACAAGTTCAACCTCTGCATTCCTTAGGAGCTGTCGAGCGTTATCAAACATAGCCTTTGAGAACTGTTCTGTAACCGGTCTTTTGAGCCATCCTTCGTTCATAATGTACGCCTCCACTTCAGTGTGTGGTTGGAGGTATCTTCGAGGTTGAATGGCTCTAAGTCCGGTTGTGTAGCAGTGTAGGGCGAAAGGTGGGCTTCGGCTTTTTCTGGCTTCGTGGTGGTGGAAGGAGGATTTGGGGTGGTGGTTCTTTGGACTGTATGTGTAGGGATTTCCGAGGTCGACGTTGCTTCGCCAAGGAAGAGTGTCTGGTTCGGCCCTGGCGCCGCTTGTCTTCCTCGAAACCTCTTCGTGTTGGTTGTTGGGTTTGTGTTGTAGGGCCTGCTGCTGATCTGCCCTGTGATGGTGTGCTTCGTCGTACAGATGCTCCGGAGGAGGATAGGCGTTGACGCTTCTCCCCCTCACGGCGATCCTGGTCGTCAGGATCGTCGTGCCGTCTTCGGATTGTTGAGGTGTCGTCTCGGCACGTATCTGTCGACGGTATGTTTTGTTGCGCGAGCAGCATTTTTGGACCGTCACGAGCGCGGGGTGCTTCGGGTCCACTCCTATGAGACGGGCAGTGAAGATGTCCCATAGGTCGAGCAGTGGCATGGTGTGGGGGTTCGGATGAGGAGGTGGGGTAGTGGGGAACGTGACGGGGTTTCATCGACACTGGAGCTTTGCCTCTGTCCGGTGCAGCAGTCGTAATGAGTGACTGCATGCGCGGACAGCCACTTGCTCGAGAAATTCGGCAAGTCTCCGTTCAAGGTATGTCGCCGTCACGTACGGGGAATCACCGCCGAGCCCGAAGGCCTTCCTTTGCACCCCCGAAGTGGTGGGGTGGCCAGTTTCGCGGGAAATCAATGGGACTTCGAGCGGCACTGGACTTCCGACCTGTCCTTGCGGTTCCTCACGAAGAAGGACCGCTCCGGTCGTTAGGGCCACGTCACACAGACGGGCGAAGGTGGAGCTCTCACCGGGGCCACTTAGGCGTCCCGTTGGCACGCGTCCGATCGTGATGTCGGACGGTGGCCCTCTGACGAGGACGATGTGGGGTCGTCGTCATCGGGACTTCCGTCCAATCCTAGAAGCGCCTCAATCATGTGCGCATCTATGGACGTTGTGGCCTGTTCGTGACAGCGGAGGACGTGATGGTTGAGGGTCGGGGATTTTTGAGACGACCGGTTGTTGGGAACCGGCCGAATGGCTAAGGCTCGTGGTGTGCGCCGTTGGGTCGATGTCGGCGTCTTCTATCCTAAGGGGTGACCCGGCTTGTATGGAGTGGGGATTGGAGGAATACGACGACGTCTATGGATAAGCGTGTTGTCATCGTCGTCGTCAGAGAGTCGTCGCTCATTTGTTGGCATTGAGGAGCGGGCGACGGCTGCCTCGTGGAGGGTGGTGTGACGGTGGGCGGAGTATGGCATCCCGTCTTCGCCGTCCGAGTCGAGACGTCGCTCAACATTTGTCGTTGAAGAGCACCGCGACGTCGGCGGGATCGGCGATGTGCGGCTGACAGGAGATGGTGGTGGGATGGGTGTGATAAGTGTTGGTGAGGGCTGTCGAACGGGTATTTGTTGTTCGACAGGTGTTGGTAGTGTGGATGATTGGTAATTGATGGAATGGCTGGTTGGTGAGTGATGACTGAGGAATGGATGAGAAGCTGCCTCCGGCCCGGTTCTAGGACCTTCATCGGCAGAGTGGGAGGCCCCGGGGTTAGGTTCGAGGGGGTTTTCTCGAACCATGGGGGCGTATACATTGTACTGGCGGCAGTAGTCTTCTATCATGTGCTGCTCCGCCATGACAAGAGGATGAAGGGATGGGCATCGGCCGCCGTTCGTATTTCTCATCGACCTTCCCCTTCTGAAGGTACCTGAGCTTTGGCGGGGTGACATATTCGTCGGCGGGCCGGGTTGGTATCCCAGGCAGTGATTGCATAAGTGGTGGATCATTAGCCCGCCACCTGGAATATGGCAGTACTGGCGTTCTTCTGCCCTTCGTTCGCTGCATCATTTGGTCGTCGAGGTCCATCATGATGATGCTTGGCATAATCTACGTTTTTGTTGAAGGCAATGCCTGGAAGATCCGCAGTATTGTGATGTTGCACCTGTCGTGCCGAGTGCTTGGTGAGAAGCACTTATTGACAAGCGCAAAAAGTGTCCGCCATGGATGCGGGATCATGGATTGTTGGATCTGAGAGAGGACTTTGACGGGCGTGAAGTAGCCCATTCTTTGAATGTCTCGAGAAGCTCATCCTCAGAAGCCTCATACTCATTCTCTCGGTCGGGCTGGCA
The DNA here is from genome assembly GCA_028392965.1 of Lindernia subracemosa. NCBI lineage: Eukaryota > Viridiplantae > Streptophyta > Magnoliopsida > Lamiales > Linderniaceae > Vandellia > Vandellia subracemosa. The sequence goes on along the minus strand of JAQPCC010000202.1, from coordinate 115 downwards.
GGCGGAGAACATGGCGGATTAATTCGCGGGTGACCTCGACCGTCTGGCCCGCGAGTTTGCTTCGTAGTAAAGCTATTGTCTGGCCCACCTTCGTCGCAGCGTCCCCCAAAATTGT